>JASAOD010001668.1:0-14189 GCA_030849845.1 Crithidia brevicula | reverse complement strand
TGTGCCGCCGCAGCGGAGATAGACGTGGGGGTGGGAGGCGGTACTGCGAGGGCAGTTGAGGAAGAGCTGTTGGCATTGCCAGGCTCCGTCGCAGAGGCGAATTTTGTGTCCACCTCGCTTTTCATGGCGCCGGCAGAAACATCAGCATTATGTGCTATGTCATGAGATGCGGCATCAGCTTTTCCCCCTTCACACACGGTTGCGTCGGCCCATGAGATGGACGCGTCAGACGCGCCTCGATGCCGTTGTCCAGCGCCGCTATGCCGGCTACTTGCCAAGGGGCTAGATCTACGGCCAGACCGCAGCGGCGCCGACGAAGGTGATGACGACGAAGGGCCTGATGCTTCGTCCTCTCCGACTCTATAAATTGCCTCCAGCTTCTCTTGGAGCTCCTCAATCTCCCGCACACGAGCAAGCAGCTCACGCTCAAGCCGGGTGTTGTCTTCGTGCAACAGCGACAGTGTCCGGCGCGACGCCACGAAGTCTTTCCGCAGAAAGTCGAGTTCCTCGTGCAGCGAGGCAAACTTGCGCCGATGCAGTTCACGGTACATCTCCATGGAGAAGTCGCGTGCCGCACGGACGGCTTCAGCTTCAGCGATGATGAGGGTACTGCGCCGGCGTTGATGAATGACCTCTGCGGACGAGGAGCGGCGGCTACGCCCCCGCCCCCGCCCCCGCTGTGTGGATGACGGATAGCGTTGTGGCCTCTCACTTGAAGAAGACAGGCGAGGCGTCCGGTGTGCAGTGTGATCAGTGATGAGCTCGTCAAGGCTGCTGCTGCTGCTCTGCGCCGTAGAAAGGCCATCGACTCTGTCGCCTGCTGCTGCTACGCGTTCTGCGTCGTGCAGCCGTGCTGTACTGGCGATACTTGGCGGTGCGACGTGGCCGTCTGTAACCGGGATTGTTGACACATTCTCCACTACTTGAGAAGGCCCAAGCGACGACCTTGACGAGGAGGATGACATGTTCCGCCACCAAAGTGCCCCGAATCCGAAAAAAAAAGTTTCTTCAAACAAAAATTCTCAGTTATGCTGCTATCTATTGATTGTTGTATGGGAATTATTGTATTTATTTTATCTATGGAGAAAATAAGTCTCCTCTATTAAGATGATCTAAAGAGCGTTTGTGTGTATGAACTTTCTCTTTCGCTGGAGGTTAACTACGTACACCCGCTTCGCTACTTTGGCGCGTCGCATGCGGAAAAGAAAGAAACAAAATGTTAGATAGCAGGGGAAGAGAACGGCTTTGTGAAAAAAAAAAAGAACACTTGTACGATCCAGTTGTTTTCTTAATATGAGTGGTGGCTTGAGGGTGTCGCTCGGGGGCTTTTGAGAGACAGCGCGACCTTGTGCAGCCCTTGTAGCGTCAGCGAAGAGGAGGGGAACGCGCACACCGAGGTTCAGGCAGCGAGAAAGGGGCAGAGAGAGAGATAGCACATCACACAAACCTGCACCTAAAAGGAATGTTCAACACATTTAGAATGCCTATACAACGCGTGGTGTTGCATCATCGACAGAAATTAGCATCCGCGAGATTGGCAGCGCTGGCAGCTTCGCAGGACGTTCTTCTCCAATTACACGTTTGCCAGTGTTTGAAGGCTTTTTGTTGGTTTTACTCAAGTACCGACTCTCTTTTGACTTGCAATAGAGAGGGAAAGAGGATGCGATTTAGCTGCTCATTGTCTGCAAATCTTCTGTGTATGTTGGAGAAGCTTCGAAGAACACGGTGCGCTTGTACGGGCAGAGGGAAAGAGAGGAGATGAACAACAACAAAAGAAATCTAACTAGTGGTACACGGGATGCCATAACAAATGAAAGTAGGGGGAAAAAGACATGTAAAAGCAGCTCAAGAAAAAAGAAAAGAGAACAGTCGACCAAAGCAGCGACGCATCTACAACTTCACATCATCTCCATCTCGGGCGGCACCTCCACTACCAGCGGATAACCCAGTCGCTCCATCTGATCCCGCTGTTGAGCCAGGCTGCACGCGGCACAGGGACACAAACAGCACACAGCAGCCAAACACGCCGCTACACTCGTCGCCAGCTGCGACCAGCATGACAGGGCAGGCGTCCCAACGTGTTTACTCGACGTGGCGTGAGACTCCCGACCTGTCGAGTGATGCTGCGAGACCACGGAGATAACTTGGCAGGTGCAGCACTTTAGGCAACACGAGTAGCAGCACGCCGCCCCTCTGTCAATGGCTGGATCAGGGGCCAGGTTGTAATGCTGCCGAATGAGGAGGCGGTTCGCCCACAGCGCACACGGCATGCAGCACGTCAATTCGCAGCAAAGGCAGCACAGAGGACAAGCCAGGCAGTGCGCGGTGGGGTGGGTGCAGGAGAGGCAACATCCCCGGCTGCCGTCCAATACACAGGTGTGATTGACACACGAGACGCAGTCGCAGCAGCCGTAGCCGCTGGCACCGCCATCCGCTTCACTGAAGCCACTTTCAGTGCCACGACCGGTGATGGTGTTGCGGTAGCAGCCCTCCAGAGGCAACCCTGTCCGCGGGTTGACGAGGGACGCTGGAGAGGCAACGCCGGTGGCGGAGTGGAGGGCTGCAAAGCGCGAGCGTGGATCAGGGACCGGGGCAGAGAGGCGTCGTTCGCCTGTGTCAGTGAACGGCTCTTCAGTGTCGCTTGAGCTCTCCCGCGAGACCTCGACTGCGTTTCTCCAGTAACGTTCACGCTGCGGTCGGCTGCGAGACGCCGTGTTGCCTCTACGTGCATGGACGGGCTCATCGCACGCCTTTGTTTGAACAGTGTAGTACAACTCTGGACGCAGAGACGCCGGCGGCACACAACACGGGAAGGCACCGGCGCAGCAGATGTATCGACTCCCCACCTCGTGGAAGAGCAGCTGCTGGCGCTCGCGGAACAGCACGCAGGGCATGGCACAGCAGCAGCACACACCCGCTAGAGACACGCCGCACTGCCAGCAGCAAGCCCCGCAGCCCGGGGTGGCCCATGGGACGCCAGCGTGATCGAGGTTCGCTGAACGGCGGCGCCGAGAGGTGGCACTACGGTTGTGTGCATTAGTGAGGTGACCTTCCGCGTCCTCGGCTTCTTTTGTGTCGCGCCGGTGTCGGCGATCCTGCGGCTCCGTCATGGCAGAGGCAAGACTTCGCGGCATGAACTCAAGGGTGAGGTAGGGTGATTTGGGCACCAGCTCCGTTGTGTGGTGCGCAGCAGGTGTCTGTCCGTTTGAACCCACGCGGGGGGCGGAGCGTGCGGGTGAACGCTGTGCAGGCCGGCGGTTAGCCCGTGCACGTGGCCGCTCTCTTGCGTTGCTCTCGTACGCGTCCGCCTCTTCGTCCTCCACCTCAGGTTCGCTATAGAGATTTACCTCTTCCTCTTGGTTCTTTACAGGAGTGCGACGTGGCACTGGGATCGCAGGTGCTGTGGTCCTATGAGTCGTTGAACGATGGCGTTCCTTCGCGCGCTCCTCTCCGACATCATCGTCACTCCCCTCCCGACTGTCACGATTGCGCACGTGAGCTCTTTGACCCTCCTTCGATGCGGCGGGGTGGAGCCGCGATCCGCAGGCCGGACAGTGCGGCAGGGGCACCGACGCGTAGGCGGATGTCTCATGCAGGTAAGCCTCCATTTCCTCTGGAAGTGGGTAGCCGCACGCTTCGCAGCACATCGACGGCGAGGAAAGCGAGTGCTTCCGGTGACCTTTGCGGGGCGAAGGGGAGGAGTGTTCCACTGGAGGCGAAGGATGACGTGCTGCTGCTGCTGCTGCCGGGCTGCGCCTCTTTCGCTTCTCGCGATTGTCATCGTCGTAGTCTGGATCCGCCTTGGTCCTTTGCTTCCGGTGGCCCTCCACTTTGCCTCGACGCGGACGTATAGATGATGGCGCTGACACCGAGGCGTCGCTGGTTGAAGAGTAAGAAGATGAGCGGCGGAGGTGGCGATCGCGGCCAGTGGCGCCTACCCTCGCGGACTTCGCCGGGTCTCGGTGGCGTGGTGACGCTCTTGATGCACGTGCAGGACGTTCCTCTTCTTCCTCTTCTTCTTCGTCGTCGCTGTCCTCTTCCTCGTCCTCCAGGTTCTTTTTGGCGCTGGAAGACAGGACTGGTGGCGGGGCTGCTGTTCGTGCGGCGGCAGCAGGAGAGGAGAGAGGTTTGCGTCTCTGCGGTGAAGACCGCGGACGGGAGGAGACGAGACCGTCGTGTCGGCGATCCTCACCTCGTCGCTCCTGCCGTCGTGGCCCATCACTTCGGCCGCTTTCTTCTTCATAGTCGTCACCATTCTCCGGCAGCGGCGCATTATCGCGAGGCAGGCTGAGGTACTTCTCGGAGGATGGGAGAGCGCGTCTACTGCCCGCTGCATTCTTACTCGTTCGGCCGGCAGACTTTTTCTGACCGTTGCGGGGACGACGTTCATGCACAGTGCCTATTTCCAGCTCATCCGCCTCCTCCACCGCTTCATCCTCATCCTCCTCTTCTCTGTGCTCGTCATCGACGACCTCGTCGTCGCGGTAGGAGAAGTAGGTGGGGCTTATTGGAATAGGGGATGGGGCGGGAGAGAGTACTTCGCGTGGGATGCGAAAGGGCCGCCCAGCCGAGGCGTCCTCGTCTCGTGGGGGCGACTGCAACGACCGCCTCTGCGCAGGTCGTGTGCGATCCTGAACGGGCGAGGAGGTTGCCGAGGATGGCCGCTGCAGCTGTGAGTGCTCCGATGGACCGAAGACGCTATCTTGATAAAACAGCATACGCAAGGAAGGAATGGCGAGAGAGAGAAGTAGCCCTATAGAAAAAAATAACAATAACAAAAGTGAATGCCGATAGTGTATAAGATGCTTCGTTGCTCCAGCGACACGAACAGACACAGACGTGGACCGTAGAGTGTTGACGATACACACATAAAAAGATGTGAGGTGCACAAAGGAGAGGAGTCGCTGCTGGCAGAAGCGCTGTTTTCCCTTTCGGTGCTGCTAAGAGGCAGTCGTAGCTGTCGCTCTTTTGACATTATGCGACAATAGAGAAAACGTTGAGGAGAAATAAATACATAGAAGGGAAAGACAGAGTGCGGGGATAAGGCATGGTGATAAGGTTGGAAATTCGCCTTTTGCTTTGCCAGATTGAGTATATGTCTTTTTATTTGACGGTAATAACATTCGCTGCGATATTGACAGTCGTAGGCATAGCACATCCATAAATGCAGCAGTCTATAAAACTGCTTTTTCCTTTTTGTTTTCTCTCTCTGTGTGTGTGTGTGTGTGTGTGCGGTCATACTAGCACAAAAGGCGCAGGCGGAACCATACATCAAGGCTAATTGCGATAGCCTCTAAACACTTATATAACACACGATGAGTCCTGCAGTTGCGTTTTCACAAGCAACACCAACACTATACAGAATTTACAAAGCCTCCAAATGGTTTTTTTTTCTAAAGTCGCTAACTATACATATTTAGCTTAACAGAATCCACAAGAACAGCAGCAGTAAGACAAATCGCGACCAACACTGAGTCGTGCTTCAGGAGTAAATATGTAACCAAAGAGAACAACGACATGTGCGCCTAGTTTACATAAGAAAACAAAACAAGAAAGCCGGGGAGGGTTGAACACTTGTTATTTCGTTTTCATGGCACAGGTGCGGTTGCGAAATACATGTGAATGACTCCCAAAAGATCTCTAGCACAGAACAGTTCGCGACAATACACAAGTCATACATCGTAAAATTGCAGCATGTCGAAGAGAAAAAAACATCCTTTTCCATATATTTATACATTTGAGCACCGTGCGGTCTGAGAGGCTGGTACACGAACGCGAACAGAAGGTGCCCCCGCCACCGCAATTGGAAACAGAGCGAAGCGCATGAACCACGCATGCCGAAGCCCAGCGCTGTGCAGCTTACAAGGAGAGATTGATAGAGAGAGAAAAGAGTGCGTGTGTCTGACGTTATTAACCTACGGAGGTGGTGCTGTGTCTTGGACACTGAACGCCCCACTGCCAGTCGACGGTTCGTCCTGCAGCTTTTGCCTCTCTAGGGCATCCCACGCCTCCTGCAGCAGCTCTAATCGTTTCGTCAAAAGGCGCTGCACTACCGCTTGGCGAGCCGACGGAGTGCTGCCCAACAGCTCCAAGGGGAAGCCCACCTCGCGCTCATCTTCTGGCACCATAGCGGACTTGGTGGACGGCCGTGGGCTTCTCCTCCCCACACTTCGGCGTGCGTTGGCGTTCCCACTTTCTGTAAAGTCGATGCCGTCGCTACCGCCGCCGCTCTTGGCTGCGTCCGCGTCCCCGGCCAGCGAGGTGTCGAGCTGCAGGGCGGACTTCACGGAGGAGGCAGCCTCGTTCTCGTCGTCGTCGTCGCCCTCGTGAGTGGCCATCGCGCTTTGCTGTCGCTCGCCGTCCATGAGGAGGGGGAGCCACACATGCGCGAAGGCAGCTGGCATCTGCGGCAGCTCATCGAAAAAGCGGCAAAAGAGTGCGAAGTCCATGTGGGACCTGCGCATCATGGTCAGTGGGATGGCCGACTTCTGGTTGGAGTTCAGGTTCGCGCCAGCCGCACCGCCGCCACCCTTTCGGCCCTTCTTGTTTGCCTTCAGGTACGCAGCTTCCTCCTCGGCCGCCACGAGGGCAAAGGCATCTTCGAGGGCACGGACCATACTGGCGGTGACCAAGGCATTGGCTTCTGACGCAGAGCCATCTCGGTAGGCGTGGCGGCGCAGCAGCACCAGCTGGGACTTGTGGATGTAGCCATGTCCCTCGTTGGCCAACACAGCGAAGCACTCCCATCGCACCACGTTGCGTGTCTCAGGGCTGTTGAGCAGGGCGTCCATGGCGTCGAGCACCTCCACCACAAGGACACACTTGCGGCTGTCTTTCAGCTCTGTCGAGGTTGAGCCTGCTTGGTGCCGGCTAGCGGAACCGATGGGGCCGCTCATCTCCTTCCACGCACCGCTGGTCCCGGGCGGCGAGCTCTTGGTGTTGTGCGCGTTGCTGGCAAAGGAGACGGAGGTGGCCGGCGGGTGCAGCGACGCGCCGACGGGGCTGGTGGTGGTTCCACGCGAGCCGCTTTGAGCGGAAAGCCGCTGCCCGCGGCCTTGGTTCACACCGGTGGCAGCGGCACTACTGACGCTAGCCCCCACCGGACGGCGAGCGTTGCCGGCAGGCGGCGAGGCGGGGCTGGTGCGCGATGCCGCGTTGACCGTGTTGTTACCACCGCCACCGCCGGTGGCTGTAGACGCACCGTACGAGATGGAGTTGTCGTTGAGGGCGACGGCCATTCGTCCTGCGGCCCCACCAGGTGCGGCTGCTGAGGCCATGGCAATCAGGAGATCCGTCGCATCCGGCGCATTCGGAGCCCGCGTGTTGGCGTGGAGAACGCGAAAGAGGTGCACCACTGCGTTGCCAGACCCCGTGGCGCTAGTGATTGTGGTCGGGATGTTAAAGGGGACGTCGGCCGCCATGGCACACAGCTGGTCAAGCGACACGGCGTTGTCCTCGTTGTTGATCAGCAGCAGCGAGGAGCGGAAGAGCGTCAGGTTGGCCGGGAAGCCGCCTTCCACAGCGGCAGCCGCGGTTGCAGACCTGCCGGAGGTCCCGCGAATGGTCGACTTTCGTTTACCCTTCCCCTCTTCCCCACGGGAGGCCGCCGTGGAAGCGCGTTTCTTTGCCTCTGTGCCCGCCAGGAGCTCGGCGGTGGCCTGGGAGGATCGATGGGCGGCAGCGGGGCTGCGCAGTTGGTAGGCCGCCACGAACACGTCTTCGATCTCCTTGGCGAGCAGATGGCGGGCCTCGCGCTGCTGCCCGACCTGCGCCGCAATTTCTTCCGGCGTGCGCAAAAGTGCAACCAGCGAGGGCGTCCGCCCTGTCGCGCCGCCTTGAAGCCTCACCGAGCCCGACAGACGCGACCCACCGTTGCCCGCATGTGGGGCGGGAAACGACGCTGGGGTGCGGGCGGCGTTGGTCTCGACGGCGGCGCTGTGGCTGAGCGAGCCGGAGGCTGTGAGGTGCGCGTGGAGACCTGTTGGACTGCCCGCACCCGCACCACCACCAGCAGCAGCTGCAGAAGCGGTGGCAACAGTCTTGTCCATCGCGCTCCCTGGCACACGCGGCAACACATCGATGCCAGCAGGGTAGTAGCGGCCCCTGTACGTGGTTTCGGTGGGTGGCTGATGCAGGTGCGCGCGACGGCGCGCCTTCACCTCTGCGCGTTCGTCGTCCGCCTGCTGGGCGAGGTAGGCGGAGTTCCTATCCTGTGCGCGTGACGGTCGCAGTGTCCCGATCACCCCTGGCGACGCATCAGCGAGGCAGCGGTCAATGACATGCGTATTCTTCGGTTGAGTTTTCTTCTTTACACCAAAAGGCTTCTGTGTCTCTCCCGCAGCGGCCTTCGCGGCAGCTTCGCTACGGAGGTCGGCTTTACCCTCCAGACACGTCTGCACAGCCGTTTCGGCGTTGGCATCGTCCGGCTGCATCAGTATTTCCTTGTACCCACGCTGGGCGTAGTACTGGAAGAGAGTCTCCGTCCCATACGCGCGCTGCGCCAGCGAGGGAGGGGCATGCGCGGGGTTGGAGTAGAGGAGCGCGTACGGGTCTGTGTCACTAGCGGCGCCGAACGACGAACTGTGAGCCTGTCTGCCAGCTGCTCCCGTCGTCATGGTCGCTTGTGGCTTGGTTGCCGCGAACATGATAGAGCCAGAGGACACACGTGGTCCATCGCCGAGTGCACCGTTGGGCGTTGACTGGCTCGACGCGAACGGGATGTTCCGCGAGGCAGGCTTAACGGCGTCCTCGCTCATGATAAGGTGAGGGGCGTTTCGTGAAAGGAGAGAGAGAGAGGGTGGCAGTGGCCCACAAAATGGATTGCTATGTACTTGCACCTTCACGAGAGTAATAAGATTGCGAGTAGCGCAGAAGAGCAGCTCTTCCGAAGCACAGTTGACCTACAAATCTTCGAGGGGAAGTTCAAGGTACGTTTTTTTTTTTGGAATAAACAAACGAAATAGTGAGAAAAATAGATAGAAATAATGCAGGGACGTTGTAGAGGGAAGGATGTGCATGTACTTACTTTCGTGGCACGACAGGAAGCGCCAGGCCAATTCAGATGATCCAATTGTGCTTTGCGTAAGATGTGTGTGTGTGTGTGTGTGTGAAAGGAATCAGCTTAACGGTGTGGGCGGGGCTTGTTGAGTATTCGCAGGAAGCTATGTACTTGCATGCGCATGTACTTTTGCAGTGCGTTGCTGTGTGAACTGATGTTCTATTTTTTTCTATTTTGCTTCGACATCTGTTTTTTCTTTATTTACAAAAGCATCTCAGAGCAGCGCTCCTTTGGCAAATGAAGAGAGAAGAAAATATAAGGAGAAAAAAATGGCGAATGCAAAACACTTGCTGCAAAGAAACAAACACAAATCATAAAAATAATAATAGAAGAAGCACTTAGCCTACATGTAAACGAGTTGCGTTTAGGAAAACAACAACAACCGAAACGAAACAAACAAACAACAAAAAAGAACATTGCAGCCACAATGATGATGTCAGAGCGAGGGAGCAGCAAGGGCTTCATTTCAAACACTTCATCCGCACGATAAAAAAGACCAGGAACAAACACGCCACGTGTGAAAAAAAGGCGAACGTACGAGAGCAGTTTAAACAACGACAATAACAAGAAAAAAAAATCGCGGGCAGCACTCTTGTACACAGCATCACTCACTTTACAAACTTTCCGACTCGAGTAGTCACGGAAGAGGGAAGGAAGGAAGAGGAAATAAAAGCAGAAAAAAGAACACATAGCGAATTCTTGGCGGCATCGGCTCGTGCAGACCTCGGAGATACTTCCAGTTGGCCTTTTCTTATTGTTGTGAGGTAGCCTCAATGGCCCGAAGGCACACTGTTGCCATTTCACAGGTCTAAGGAGAAAGAAAAAACAGCAACAATCCAAAAAAAAAAAAACAAGGCAAATAGTGCAGACTTAATGTGCTGGTTCGCGCGCAGTCATCGTAGAGGGGAAGCCGCTGGACGGCACACCACTGCCGCCTTCACCCGCGCCGACGCCGCCTATTGGTGCGGACGCGTTGGTTCCCGCATATCGGGTGGAGGGGCTGCCGGCGGTGGCCGCATCCACCTCCACTACTTCTTCCGTTGCTTCATCCTTTTCTTTGGTGCGTCGTGCGGTGGCGGGGCGGCCCTGCGCACCGGACAGGTAGGGGGCGATGCGCCGCAGGAAGTTCGTGCTCGCACCCGGCTTGTGTCGACTGTTCGAGCTACTGCCGCGGTGCCGCCCGCTGTCTTGCCACGCCGCAGCACCATCGAGAGCTGCACGGTTCATGACGCGGTCGATAATGGCCCCGATCGTGGCGATGAAGCCGGCATCCCCGCCTGCCCCGGAACCTCGTGCGGCAGGCGAGCTTGGGCCGTACGCGCGTTTACGCCACCGGTTCAAAAAGTATACGGCTGCGGCGGCCATCACGGCGAAGTAGAAAGCTGCCACCACCCATACAATGGCTGCGTCCATCGTCCACAGCTGTGTCGGTGCCGCCGTGGTGGAGGCATCGGCTTGTGCCGTTGACGTGGTCGTTGAACTGACCTTGGCAACGTGTCCGCGTGCCATGCTGTTCAGCTGAAATGATACTAACAAAAGTAAGAATGATGATGATGTCAAACGAGAAAGAAAAGGGACTAATGGCAACACTTCGTGGTTGCTTCAAGGCAATAGGAAGAAAAAAGGGGTTCGAAAGAACTCACTTCAAGGGTAGAAAGAAAGCACACAGTTGAAAACCTGTGCGTCAGAGTACACTCGAAAGCAATGGCGTATCGTACGTTCTCATTCCCCACAGTCACTGTTTCTTGGCTCGTCGGTGACACCAGCAAGAATGGCTATAGTGAGGTGATGTTGATTAAGTGGTGTACAATTTTGGGTTTCTCAAGCACAATTTTTGTTCTTTTTTACTTGTGAAATCCATACTAGGCAAGAGACACCTACGTCAAAAAAAAAAAAAAAACACAAATGAGCAAAAAGGTTGAGATACACCAGAGAGAAAGAGAGGAAGCCAATTGGAACAACAATGACTAGAAAAAAAGAAAACCCGTCAAGTATTCGACCAAAAAGATACGAGGCAACACCGTTGACGATGCCCAATTAAAATCTTCTCGATTCTTCTCTTTTTTTCCATTCTGTGAGACAGGTAGGGTAAGGAGGCGCGAAGAAGAACAATTATCCTTTCACCGTAACACGCTGACCCAACGAGAGATTTTCGTGCAGCGCATCAAGAAGGGAGAGCGGTGGAATTTGAGGTGAGATGAGCTGCATTGCACAAATGATTGCTGGCAGCTATATTTCACCGAAGAGGTGCTTGTGCAGCTGATTGTTGCTTTTTTTTTGTTTTCCTCCTCTTTTACTGGCGACGAAGAAGACAGCCTGCAGGCACCGACGGACACAACATAACGACAGACGACGTGAAAGACATGTAGGGCCGCACTTAACCGGTGTACGGAAGGCGAGCCTCGGCAACAACCTTCGCCACTGTTCAAGCGACCGTGTATAGGTGCAAGGAAATAAAAACAACACACACACACACCGAGACGCGTACAGTGATATTCTCCATTTCCTGACTAAGTTCCTCGACGCCCCTGAAAGAGAAAAAAAAGAGAGAGAAAGGGACAGCTTTCAAAGAGAGAGATAAAAGCAGATGAGAAACCAAACAGACAAACAAACCAAAAATCGGCATGTCAAGATGGAAGAAAGTGGAAAGGAGATATGCTCCAATGCGCAAGCCTCATGCAAACCTCCTTTCCACACCTTTCTTAACTCGTAACCGTTACTGAATAAGGTAGAGAAATAATGCATTAGAAATATATATATAATAATATAATCGACAAAATAGCGCAAGAAGGCCAAAATAGGGTAGTCAGCAGGCTAGGTAACACGCGTATTGGATAAAACAAACAAACACACACGCGCTCGCACGCGTCCCTATCCACGAAGGCACTCTATTTACGTCTTTACGCCACGGGTGCCGTCGAAGCTGCAGCCGCCTCCGTCTCCGCCACGCTCTCTCCTGGGGTGACGTGCGGCTCACCGGAAAGCCCACAGAAGGGCCACTGGTCCACGCGCAACTTGCATCGCAAGCACTGCAACTCGGCCACTTTGAGCTTCTGCGCGCGCTTCTTTGGCGCCCCGTCTTCCGATGTTGAGCCCGCTGATTTTCGAGGACGCTTCGCTGCCGTCTTCTTCGTTCCACGACCACGCGCGCTTCCGGCCTCTCCCTCGCTGTCGCTGTCGGATGCTGCGCTGGCTGCTTCCTCGTTGTCGGAGGTGCCAGACTGGCGTGCGTCTTCGTCATTTCCCTTTGCCCTTTTCCCTTTCTTTGCAGTTGAGGTCTTCGTCTTTGCAGCGGACTTGCCTTCACCTGCTCCTGCGCGAGCGCCAGAGCCTCGTACAGTGCTGCCGTTTTGCTTCTTCTGCAGCCTCGCAGATGCAGCGGCGGTCTTCAGTGCCTGCTGCTGCCACTCTGGCGCCTCTTGCGGGACGACGTCTTGCTTACGCCGGGACACACGCGAGCGGGTGCCATTCGTGACAGCAGGTGCTGCTGCTGCTGCTGCTGCTGCTATTTCCTTCTTATTCGCACGGCTAGCGGGTGCGGCGGACAGGTTTTTCTTTACTGCTACGGCAACGGAATCCTTCTTAGGGGCACGTGCGGCACGAGGCGGCATTGCAGCTATGTGACGGAGCGGCAAAGCTGGAGGAAACAACAAGATAGACACAGACAAAGATATGGGAACAGGAAAACAGAGAAAGAGGCACGTTCAGGAGGTGAGCCTGCGTGCTAAAGCGTAGCTCGATTTTTTTTTTTGTGTGTATGTGTGTGTGTGTGTGCCTATGTACACCTTTTTGGCGAGAGAATCAATAGGGAAAAAAAACCAACCAAAAATAATAATAATAAAGAAGGTAGGAAATGAAACGAAGAGAAAGGTGATTGTTGGAAAAAAAGAGGGAAGAGACGCGACAAAGAGAGATCGACAGTCCTACAAAGCGCAGGCAACGTACCACATGCGCGGGTAGAAATTATTGTCGGAAAGTACAATTCAATACGTACACGCATCGTGACCAGCAGGCGCCAAGCAAGTTTTCTTTGAAGATTTGCAACCAAGAAAGTAAGAGAGAGAGGGGGAAATAAATCAATAACAACAACAACAACAAAAAGCAAGCGCAGCAATGAGAGGCTGAAGTGCCTTCCAATACGATGCAGAAAGCATTGCAAAAGAAGGAAGAGACACTCGCCCACGTGTGGAGGCCACACGCCTCGACACACTCATGCGAGCGCAAGAAAAAAAAAGGAGAAAAACAAACAAACAAAAATAGAAGGAGAACCAGCAGCATGTGCATGTGTAAAAGCGCGTGTTTGGCTTTTTTTGTTTGGTAATAGCCGCTGTCTCCCTTTCCTGCCTTTTTTCTGTCTGCCTGCGCGTCAGTCATCCTCGCCATCATCGACGAGTTTGGGGAGACGCGCGCGTCGCACTCCTTCTGGGCCGGCAACGATGCTCCCCGCCACCACCCCCTGCTGTGGCTTCTCCTTGCGTTTTGTCGCAGAGTCCGCCTCGACAGGCAGCCCCATCAGCTTCTGTTTCGAAAGCTTCGACGCCTGCACCTTGTCCACGCACTGCTGCACGTCTCTGCTGAACTGCAGCACGTACCCCCACACAATGGTTTCATCCCCGCTGGGGTCCTCGCCGTAGGATGCCAGCATGGCGGACACGTCATCACGGAGCTGCTGGTACTTGAGAGCCAGCTGGCCCACGGTGGCAAGGTCGCTTTCCACCACCTTGGCGAGGAGCCCCGGCAGGGCATCGTTTGCGTCTGCTGGGTTGATGGAGGGCAGACGCTTCGCATACCACGCCTTGACGTCCTTCGACTCCTCCACCACACGCCGCATGCGTTGCAAGGTGAAGTTGAGCTGGGTGACTTGCTGGCCCATGTCTTGTAGCGGACTGCCCGAGACCGCGCGGATGCAGCTCACGTCCTCCGGAAAGCGCAGCACATCGCTGAGATCGCTGTCCGACCCAGGGATTCCTCCAGGAGGCCGGCTGTTGCTGGCCTCTCTCTCGCTGACGGTGGAGGGCTCGGCACCCGCCTCTCCTCCTTTGCTCGCCTCGTCCGCCTCTGAGAGGGAGACCACCAACGCCATCAACACCGTCGTCTTGCCGTCGGCGCTCTTCACAAAGTTCAGCTGATT
>JASAOD010001667.1:0-14180 GCA_030849845.1 Crithidia brevicula | reverse complement strand
TGTGCCGCCGCAGCGGAGATAGACGTGGGGGTGGGAGGCGGTACTGCGAGGGCAGTTGAGGAAGAGCTGTTGGCATTGCCAGGCTCCGTCGCAGAGGCAAATTTTGTGTCCAACTCGCTTTTCATGGCGCCGGCAGAAACATCAGCATTATGTGCTATGTCATGAGATGCAGCATCAGCTTTTCCCCCTTCACACACGGTTGCGTCGGCCCATGAGATGGACGCGTCAGACGTGCCTCGATGCCGTTGTCCAGCGCCGCTATGCCGGCTACTTGCCAAGGGGCTAGATCTACGGCCAGACCGCAGCGGCGCCGACGGAGGTGATGACGACGAAGGGCCTGATGCTTCGTCCTCTCCGACTCTATAAATTGCCTCCAGCTTCTCTTGGAGCTCCTCGATCTCCCGCACACGAGCAAGCAGCTCACGCTCAAGCCTGGTGTTGTCTTCGTGCAGCAGCGACAGTGTCCGGCGCGACGCCACGAAGTCTTTTCGCAGAAAGTCGAGTTCCTCGTGCAGCGAGGCAAACTTGCGCCGATGCAGTTCACGGTACATCTCCATGGAGAAGTCACGTGCCGCACGGACGGCTTCAGCTTCAGCGATGATGAGGGTACTGCGCCGGCGTTGATGAATGACCTCTGCGGACGAGGAGCGGCGGCTACGCCCCCGCCCCCGCTGTGTGGATGACGGATAGCGTTGTGGCCTCTCACTTGAAGAAGACAGGCGAGGCGTCCGGTGTGCAGTGTGATCAGTGATGAGCTCGTCAAGGCTGCTGCTGCTGCTCTGCGCCGTAGAAAGACCATCGACTCTGTCGCCTGCTGCTGCTACGCGTTCTGCGTCGTGCAGCCGTGCTGTACTGGCGATACTTGGCGGTGCGACGTGGCCGTCTGTAACCGGGATTGTTGACACATTCTCCACTACTTGAGAAGGCCCACGCGACGACCTTGACGAGGAGGATGACATGTTCCGCCACCAAAGTGCCCCGATTCTAAAAAAAAAAATGTGCCTTCAAACAAAATTCTCAGTTATGCTGTAATCTATTGATTGTTGTATGGGAATTATTGTATTTATTTTATCTATGGAGAAAACAAGTCTCCTCTATTGAGATGATCTAAAGAGCGTTTGTGTGTATGAACTTGCTCTTTCGCTGGAGGTTAACTACGTACACCCGCTTCGCTACTTTGGCGCGTCGCATGCGGAAAAGAAAGAAAGAAAAATGTTCGATAGCAGGGGAAGAGAACGGCTTTGTGAGAAAAAAAAAACCCTGTACGATTCAGTTGTTTTCTTAATATGAGTGTTGGCTTGCGGGTGTCGCTGGGGGGCTTTTGAGAGACAGCGCGACCTTGTGCAGCCCTTGTAGCGTCAGCGAAGAGGAGGGGAACGCGCACACCGAGGTTTAGGCAGCGAGAAAGGGGCAGAGAGAGAGATAGCACATCACACAAACCTGCACCTCAAAGGAATGTTCAACACATTTAGAGCGCCTATACAACACGTGGTGTTGCATCATCGACAGATATTAGCATTCGCGGGATTGGCAGCGCTGGCAGCTTCGCAGGACGTTCTTCTCCAATTTCACGTTTGCCAGTATTCGAAGGCTTTTTTATTGGTTTTACTCAAGTACCGACTCTTTTTTGACTTGCAATAGAGAAGGAAAGAGGATGCGATTTAGCTACTCATTGCCTGCAAATCTTCTGTGTATGTTGGAGAAGCTTCGAAGAACACGGTGCGCTTGTACGGGCAGAGGGAAAGAGAGGAGATGAACAACAACAAAAGAAATCTAACTAGTGGTACACGGGATGCCATAACAAATGAAAGTAGGGGGAAAAAAGACATGTAAAAGCAGCTCAAGAAAAAAGAAAAGGGAACAGTCGACCAAAGCAGCGACGCATCTACAACTTCACATCATCTCCATCTCGGGCGGCACCTCCACTACCAGCGGATAGCCCAGTCGCTCCATCTGATCCCGCTGTTGAGCCAGGCTGCACGCGGCACAGGGACACAAACAGCACACAGCCGCCAAACACGCCGCTACACTCGTCGCCAGCTGCGACCAGCATGACAGGGCAGACGCCTCAACATGTTTACTCGACGTGGCGTGAGACGCCCGACCTGCCGAGTGATGCTGCGAGACCACGGAGATAACTTGGCAGGTGCAGCACTTCAGGCAGCACGAGTAGCAGCACGCCGCCCCTCTGTCAATGGCTGGATCAGGGGCCAGGTTGTAATGCTGCCGAATGAGGAGGCGGTTCGCCCACAGCGCACACGGCATGCAGCACGTCAACTCGCAGCAAAGGCAGCACAGAGGACAAGCCAGGCAGTGCGCGGTGGGGTGGGTGCAGGAGAGGCAACATCCCCGGCTGCCGTCCAATACACAGGTGTGATTGACACACGAGACGCAGTCGCAGCAGCCGTAGCCGCTGGCACCGCCATCCGCTTCACTGAAGCCACTTCCAGTGCCACGACCGTTGATGGTGTTGCGGTAGCAGCCCTCCAGAGGAAGCCCTGTCCGCGGGTTGACGAGGGACGCTGGAGAGGCAACGCCGGTGGCGGAGTGGAGGGCTGCAAAGCGCGAGCGTGGATCAGTGACCGGGGCAGAGAGGCGTCGTTCGCCTGTGTCAGTGAACGGCTCTTCCGTGTCGCTTGAGCTCTCCCGCGAGACCTCGACTGCGTTTCTCCAGTAACGTTCACGCTGCGGTCGGCTGCGAGACGCCGTGTTGCCTCTACGTGCATGGACGGGCTCATCGCGCGCCTTTGTTTGAACAGTGTAGTACAACTCTGGACGCAGAGACGCCGGCGGCACACAACACGGGAAGGCACCGGCGCAGCAGATGTATCGACTCCCCACCTCGTGGAAGAGCAGCTGCTGGCGCTCGCGGAACAGCACGCAGGGCATGGCACAGCAGCAGCACACACCCGCTAGAGACACGCCGCACTGCCAGCAGCAAGCCCCGCAGCCCGGGGTGGCCCATGGGACGCCAGCGCGATCGAGGTCCGCTGAACGGCGGCGCCGAGAGGTGGCACTACGGTTGTGTGCATTAGTGAGGTGACCTTCCGCGTCCTCGGCTTCTTTTGTGTCGCGCCGGTGTCGGCGATCCTGCGCCTCCGTCATGGCAGAGGCAAGACTTCGCGGCATGAACTCAAGGGTGAGGTAGGGTGATTTGGGCACCAGCTCCGTTGTGTGGTGCGAAGCAGGTGTCTGTCCGTTTGAACCCACGCGGGGGGCGGAGCGTGCGGGTGAACGCTGTGCAGGCCGGCGGTTAGCCCGTGCACGTGGCCGCTCTCTTGCGTTGCTCTCGTACGCGTCCTCCTCTTCGTCCTCCACCTCAGGTTCGCTATAGACATTTACTTCTTCTTGGTTCTTCACAGGAGTGCGACGTGGCACTGGGATCGCAGGCGCTGTGGTCCTATGAGTCGTTGAACGACGGCGTTCCTTCGCGCGCTCCTCTCCGACATCATCGTCACTCCCCTCCCGACTGTCACGATTGCGCACGTGAGCTCTTTGACCCTCCTTCGATGCGGCGGGGTGGAGCCGCGATCCGCAGGCCGGACAGTGCGGCAGGGGCACCGACGCGTAGGCGGATGTCTCATGCAGGTACGCCTCCATCTCCTCTGGAAGCGGGTAGCCGCACGCTTCGCAGCTCATCGACGGCGAGGAAAGCAAGTGCTTCCGGTGACCTTTGCGGGGCGAAGGGGAGGAGTGTTCCACTGGAGGCGAAGGATGACGTGCTGCTGCTGCTGCTGCCGGGCTGCGCCTCTTTCGCTTCTCGCGATTGTCGTCGTCGTAGTCTGGATCCGCCTTGGTCCTTTGCTTCCGGTGGCCCTCCACCTCGCCTCGACGCGGACGTATAGATGAAGGCGCTGACACCGAGGCGTCGCTGGTTGAAGAGTAAGAAGATGAGCGGCGGAGGTGGCGATCGCGGCCAGTGGCGCCTACCCTCGTGGACTTCGCCGGGTCTCGGTGGCGTGGTGACGCTCTTGATGCACGTGCAGGACGTTCCTCTTCTTCCTCTTCTTCTTCGTCGTCGCTGTCCTCTTCCTCGTCCTCCAGGTTCTTTTTGGCGCTGGAAGACAGGACTGGTGGCGGGGCTGCTGTTCGTGCGGCGGCAGCAGGAGAGGAGAGAGGTTTGCGTCTCTGCGGTGAGGACCGCGGACGGGAGGAGACGAGACCGTCGTGTCGGCGATCCTCACCTCGTCGCCCCTGCCGTCGTGGCCCATCACTTCGGCCGCTTTCTTCTTCATAGTCGTCACCATTCTCCGGCAGCGGCGCATTGTCGCGAGGCAGGCTGAGGTACTTCTCGGAGGATGGGAGAGCGCGTCTACTGCCCGCTGCATTCTTACTCATTCGGCCGGCAGACTTTTTCTGACCGTTGCGGGGACGACGTTCATGCACAGTGCCTATTTCCAGCTCATCCGCCTCCTCCACCGCTTCATCCTCATCCTCCTCTTCTCTGTGCTCGTCGTCGACGACATCGTCGTCGCGGTAGGAGAAGTAGGTGGGGCTTATTGGAATAGGGGATGGGGCGGGAGAGAGTACTTCGCGTGGGATGCGAAAGGGCCGCCCAGCCGAGGCGTCCTCGTCTCGTGGGGGCGACTGCAACGACCGCCTCTGTGCAGGTCGTGTGCGATCCTGAACGGGCGAGGAGGTCACCGAGGATGGCCGCTGCAGCTGCGAGTGCTCCGATGGACCGAAGACGCTATCTTGATAAAACGGCATACGCAAGGAAGGAATGACGAGAGAGAGAAGTAGCCCTTTAGAAAAAAAAAATAACAGTAACAAAAGTGAAAGCCGATAGTGTATAAGATGCTTCGTTGCTCCAGCGACACGAACAGACACAGACGTGGACCGTAGAGTGTTGACGATCCACACATAAAAAGATGTGAGGTGCACAGAGGAGAGGAGTCGCTGCTGGTAGAAGCGCTGCTTTCCCTTTCGGTGCTGCTAAAAGGCAGTCGTAGCTGTCGCTCTTTTTGACATTATGCGGCGATAGAGAAAACGTTGAGGAAAAATAAAAAAAAATTAAAGGGAAAGACAGAGTGCGGGAATAAGGCATGGTGATAAGGTTGGAAATTCGCCCTTTACTTTGCCAGATTGAGTATATGTCTTTTTATTTGACGGTAATAACATTCGCTGCGATGTTAACAGTCGTAGGCATAGCACATCCATAAATGCAGCAGTCGATGAAGTTGCTTTTTCCTTTTTGTTTTCTCTGTGTGTGTGTGTGTGTGTGTGTGTGTGTGTGTGTGCGGCCATGCTAGCTCAAAAGGCGCAGGCGGAACCATACATCAAGGCTAATTGCGATAGCCTCTAAACACTTATATAACACACGATGAGTCCTGCAGTTGCGTTTTCACAAGCAACACCAACACTATACATAATATACAAAGCCTTCTACTTGTTTTTTTTTCTAAAGTCGCTAACTATACATATTTAGCTTAACAGAATCCACAAGAACAGCAGCAGTACGACAAATCGCGACCAGCACTGAGTCGTGCTTCAGGAGTAAATATGTAACTAAAGAGAACAACGACATGTGCGCTTAGTTTACATAAGAAAACAAAATAAGAAAGCCGGGGAGAGTTGAACACTTGTCAGTGCGTTTTCGTGGCACAGGCGCGGTTGCGAAATACATGTGAATGACTCCCAAAAGATCTCTAGCACAGAACACTTCGCAACAATAAACAAGCCATACATCGTAAAATTGCAGCATGTCGAAGAAGA
The DNA here is from genome assembly GCA_030849845.1 of Crithidia brevicula. Lineage (NCBI taxonomy): Eukaryota > Euglenozoa > Kinetoplastea > Trypanosomatida > Trypanosomatidae > Crithidia > Crithidia brevicula. Next base: position 8,465 of record JASAOD010001667.1, on the reverse strand, counting down.
AAAAGCATCCTTTTCCATGTATTTATACATTTGAGCACCGTGCGGTGTGAGAGGCTGGTACACGAACGCGAACAGAAGGTGCCCCGCCGTCGCAATTGGAAACAGAGCGAAGCGCATATACCACGCATGCCGAAGCCCAGCGCTGTGCAGCTTACAAGGGGAGATTGATAGAGAGAGAAAAGAGTGCGTGTGTCTGACGTTAGTAACCTACGGAGGTGGTGCTGTGTCTTGGACACTGAACGCCCCACTGCCAGTCGACGGTTCGTCCTGCAGCTTTTGCCTCTCTAGGGCATCCCACGCCTCCTGCAGCAGCTCTAATCGTTTCGTCAAAAGGCGCTGCACTACCGCTTGACGAGCCGACGGAGTGCTGCCTAACAGCTCCAAGGGGAAGCCCTCCTCGCGCTCATCTTCTGGCACCATAGCGGACTTGGTGGACGGCCGTGGGCTTCTCCTCCCCACACTTCGGCGTGCGTTGGCGTTCCCACTTTCTGCAAAGTCGACGCCGTCGCTACCACCGCCGCTCTTGGCTGCGTCCGCGTCCCCGGCCAGCGAGGTGTCGAGCTGCAGGGCGGACTTCACGGAGGAGGCAGCCTCGTTCTCGTCGTCGTCGTCACCCTCGTGAGTGGCCATCGCGCTTTGCTGTCGCTCGCCGTCCATGAGGAGGGGGAGCCACACATGCGCGAAGGCAGCTGGCATCTGCGGCAGCTCATCGAAGAAGCGGCAAAAGAGTGCGAAGTCCATGTGGGACCTGCGCATCATGGTCAGTGGGATGGCCGACTTCTGGTTGGAGTTCAGGTTCGCGCCAGCCGCACCGCCGCCACCCTTTCGGCCCTTCTTGTTTGCCTTCAGGTACGCAGCTTCCTCCTCGGCCGCCACGAGGGCAAAGGCATCTTCGAGGGCACGGACCATACTGGCGGTGACCAAGGCATTGGCTTCTGACGCAGAGCCATCTCGGTAGGCGTGGCGGCGCAGCAGCACCAGCTGGGACTTGTGGATGTAGCCATGTCCCTCGTTGGCCAACACAGCGAAGCACTCCCATCGCACCACGTTGCGTGTCTCAGGGCTGTTGAGCAGGGCGTCCATGGCGTCGAGCACCTCCACCACAAGGACACACTTGCGGCTGTCTTTCAGCTCTGTTGAGGTTGAGCCTGCTTGGTGCCGGCTGGCGGAACCGATGGGGCCGCTCATCTCCTTCCACGCACCACTGGTCCCGGGCGGCGAGCTCTTGGTGTTGTGCGCGTGGCTGGCAAAGGAGACGGAGGTGGCCGGCGGGTGCAGCGACGCACCGACGGGGCTGGTGGTGGTTCCACGCGAGCCGCTTTGGGCGGAAAGCCGCTGCCCGCGGCCTTGGTTCACACCGGTGGCGGCGGCACTACTGACGCTAGCCCCCACCGGACGGCGAGCGTTGCCGGCAGGCGGCGAGGCGGGGCTGGTGCGCGATGCCGCGTTGACCGTGTTGTTACCACCGCCACCGCCGGTGGCTGTAGACGCACCGTACGAGATGGAGTTGTCGTTGAGGGCGACGGCCATTCGTCCTGCGGCCCCACCAGGTGCGGCTGCTGAGGCCATGGCAATAAGGAGATCCGTCGCGTCCGGCGCATTCGGAGCCCGCGTGTTGGCGTGGAGAACGCGAAAGAGGTGCACCACTGCGTTGCCAGACCCCGTGGCGCTAGTGATTGTGGTCGGGATGTTAAAGGGGACGTCGGCCGCCATGGCACACAGCTGGTCAAGCGACACGGCGTTGTCTTCGTTGTTGATCAGCAGCAGCGAGGAGCGGAAGAGCGTCAGGTTGGCCGGGAAGCCGCCTTCCACAGCGGCAGCCGCGGTTGCAGACCTGCCGGAGGTCCCGCGAATGGTTGACTTTCGTTTACCCTTCCCCTCTTCCCCACGGGAAGCCGCCGTGGAAGCGCGTTTCTTTGCCTCTGTGCCCGCCAGGAGCTCGGCGGTGGCCTGGGAGGATCGATGGGCGGCAGCGGGGCTGCGCAGTTGGTAGGCCGCCACGAACACGTCTTCGATCTCCTTGGCGAGCAGATGGCGGGCCTCGCGCTGCTGCCCGACCTGCGCCGCAATTTCTTCCGGCGTGCGCAAAAGTGCAACCAGCGAGGGCGTCCGCCCTGTCGCGCCGCCTTGAAGCCTCACCGAGCCCGACAGCCGCGACCCACCGTTGCCCGCATGTGGGGCGGGAAACGACGCTGGGGTGCGGGCGGCGTTGGTCTCGACGGCGGCGCTGTGGCTGAGCGAGCCGGAGGCTGTGAGGTGCGCGTGGAGACCCGTTGGACTGCCCGCACCCGCACCACCAGCAGCAGCAGCTGCAGAAGCGGTGGCAACAGTCTTGTCCATCGCGCTCCCTGGCACACGCGGCAACACATCGATGCCAGCAGGGTAGTAGCGGCCCCTGTACGTGGTTTCGGTGGGTGGCTGATGTAGGTGCGCGCGACGGCGCGCCTTCACCTCTGCGCGTTCGTCGTCCGCCTGCTGGGCGAGGTAGGCGGAGTTCCTATCCTGTGCGCGTGACGGTCGCAGTGTCCCGATCACCCCTGGCGACGCATCAGCGAGGCAGCGGTCAATGACATGCGTATTCTTCGGTTGAGTTTTCTTCTTTACACCAAAAGGCTTCTGTGTCTCTCCCGCAGCGGCCTTCGCGGCAGCTTCGCTACGGAGGTCGGCTTTACCCTCCAGACACGTCTGCACAGCCGTTTCGGCGTTGGCATCGTCCGGCTGCATCAGTATTTCCTTGTACCCACGCTGGGCGTAGTACTGGAAGAGAGTCTCCGTCCCATACGCGCGCTGCGCCAGCGAGGGAGGGGCATGCGCGGGGTTGGAGTAGAGGAGCGCGTACGGGTCTGTGTCACTAGCGGCGCCGAACGACGAACTGTGAGCCTGTCTGCCAGCTGCTCCCGTCGTCATGGTCGCTTGTGGCTTGGTTGCCGCGAACATGATGGAGCCAGAGGACACGCGTGGTCCATCGCCGAGTGCACCGTTGGGCGTTGACTGACTCGACGCGAACGGGATGTTCCGCGAGGCAGGCTTAACGGCGTCCTCGCTCATGATAAGGGGAAGGGCGTTTCGTGAAAGGAGAGAGAGAGAGGGTGGCAGTGGCCCACAAAATGGATTGATATGCACTTGCACCTTCACGAGAGTAATAAGATTGCGAGTAGCGCAGAAGAGCAGCTCTTCCGAAGCACAGTTGATCTACGAATCTTCGAGGTGAAGTTCAAGGTACGTTTTTAAAAAGTAAACAAACGAAATAGTGAGAAAAATAGACAGAAATAATGTAGGGGACGTTATAGAAGGAATGATGTGCATGTACTTACTTTCGTGGCACGGTGGGAAGCGCCAGGCCAATGCAGATGATCCAATTGTGCTTCGCGTAAAGTGTGTGTGTGTGTGTGTGTGTGTGTGTGTGAAGGGGATCAGCTTAACGGTGTGGGTGGGCCTCGTTGAGCATTCGTAGGAAGCTATGTGCCTGCAAGCGCATGTACTCTTGCAGTACTTTGCTGTGTGAGCTAATGTTCTATTCTTTCTATTTTGCTTCGACATCTGTTTTTTCTTTATTTACAAAAGCATCTCAGAGCAGCGCTCCTTTGGCAAATGAAGAGAGAAGAAAATATATGGAGAAAAAAAATGGCGAATGCAAAACACTTGTTGCAAAGAAACAAACACAAATAAAAAAAGAATAGAAGAAGCACTTAGCTTATATGTAAACGAGTTGCGTTTAGGAAAACAACAACAACCGAAACGAAACAAAAAGAAAAAAAGACATTGCAGCCACAATGATGATGTCAGAGCGAGGGAGCAGCAAGGGCTTCATTTCAAACACTTCATCCGCACGATAAAAAAGACCAGGAACAAACACGCCACGTGTGAAAAAAAGGCGAACGTACGAGAGCAGTTTAAACAACGACAATAACAAGAAAAAAAATCGCGGGCAGCACTCTTGTACACAGCATCACTCACTTTACAAACTTTCCGACTCGAGTAGTCACGGAAGAGGGAAGGAAGGAAGAGGAAAAAAAAGCAGAAAAAAAGAACACATAGCGAATTCTTGGCGGCATCGGCTCGTGCAGACCTCGGAGATACTTTCAGTTGGCCTTTTCTTATTGTTGTGAGGTAGCCTCGATGGCCCGACGGCACACTGTTGCCATTTCACAACTCTAAAGAGAAAACAAAAACAAAAACAATCCAAAACACAAGGCAAATAGTGCAGAGTTAATGTGCTGGTTCGCGCGCAGTCATCGTAGAGGGAAAGCCGCTGGACGGCACACCACTGCCGCCTTCACCCGCGCCGACGCCGCCTATTGGTGCGGACGCGTTAGTCCCCGCATATCGGGTGGAGGGACTGCCGGCGGTGGCCGCATCCACCTCCACTACTTCTTCCGTTGCTTCATCCTTTTCTTTGGTGCGTCGTGCGGTGGCGGGGCGGCCCTGCGCACCGGACAGGTAGGGGGCGATGCGCCGCAGGAAGTTCGTGCTCGCACCCGGCTTGTGTCGACTGTTCGAGCTACTGCCGCGGTGCCGCCCGCTGTCTTGCCACGCCGCAGCACCATCGAGAGCTGCACGGTTCATGACGCGGTCGATAATGGCCCCGATCGTGGCGATGAAGCCGGCATCTCCGCCTGCCCCGGAGCCTCGTGCGGCGGGCGAGCTTGGGCCGTACGCGCGTTTACGCCACCGCTTCAAAAAGTATACGGCTGCGGCGGCCATCACGGCGAAGTAGAAAGCTGCCACCACCCATACAATGGCTGCGTCCATTGTCCACAGCTGTGTCGGTGCCGCCGTGGTGGAGGCGTCGGCTTGTGCCGTTGACGTGGTCGTTGAACTGACCTTGGCAACGTGTCCGCGTGCCATGCTGTTCAGCTGAAATGATACTAACAAAAGTAAGAATGATGATGATGTCAAACGAGAAAGAAAAGGGACTAATGGCAACACTTCGTGGTTGCTTCAAGGCAATAGGAAGAAAAAAGGGGTTCGAAAGAACCCACTTCAAGGGTAGAAAGAAAGCACACAGTTGAAAACCTGTGCGTCAGAGTACACTTGAAAGCAATGGCGTATCGTACGTTCTCATTCCCCACAGTCACTGTTTCTTGGCTCGTCGGTGACACCAGCAAGAATGGCTATAGTGAGGTGATGTTGATTAAGTGGTGTACAATTTTGGGTTTCTCAAGCACAATTTTTGTTCTTTTTTACTTGTGAAATCCATACTAGGCAAGAGACACCTACGTCAAAAAAAAAAAAAAAAACACAAATGAGCAAAGAGGTTGAGATACACCAGAGAGAAAGAGAGGAAGCCAATTGGAACAACAATGACTAGAAAAAAAGAAAACCCGTCAAGAATTTTACCAAAAAGATACGAGGCAACACCATTGACGATGCCCAATTAAAATCTTCTCGATTCTTCTCTTTCTTTCCATTCTGTGAGACAGGTAGGGTAAGGAGGCGCGAAGAAGAACAATTATCCTTTCACCGTAACACGCTGACCCAACGAGAGATTTTCGTGCAGCGCATCAAGAAGGGAGAGCGGTGGGATTTGAGGTGAGATGAGCTGCGTTGCACAAATGATTGCTGGCAGCTATATTTCACCGAAGAGGTGCTTGTGCAGCTGATTGTTGCTTTTTTTTGTTTTCCTCCTCTTTTACTGGCGATGAAGAAGACAGCCTGCAGGCACCGACGGACACAACATGACGACAGACGACGTGAAAGACATGTAGGGCCGCACTTAACCGGTGTACGGAAGGCGAGCCTCGGCAACAACCTTCGCCACTGTTCAAGCGACCGTGTATAGGTGCAAGGAAATAAAAACAACACACACACACACACCGAGACGCGTACAGTGATATTCTCCATTTCCTGACTAAGTTCCTCGACGCCCCTGAAAGAGAAAAAAAAAAGAGAGAAAGGGACAGCTTTCAAAGAGAGAGATAAAAGCAGATGAGAAACCAAACAAACAAACAAAAAAACAAACGGCGTGTCAAGATGAAAGAAAGTGGAAAGGAGATATGCTCGAATGCGCAAGGCTTATGCAAATCTCCTCTCCACACCTTCCTTTACTCATAACCGTTACTGAATAAGGTAGAGAAATAATGCATTAGAAATATATATATAAAAATATAATCGACAAAATAGCGCAAGAAGGCCAAAATAGGGTAGTCAGCAGGGTAGGTAACACGCGTATTGGAAAAACCACCAAAAACGCACGCGCTCGCACGCGTCCCTATCCACGAAGGCACTCTATTTACGTCTTTACGCAACGGGTGCCGTCGAAGCTGCAGCCGCCTCCGTCTCCGCCACGCTCTCTCCTGGGGTAACGTGCGGCTCACCGGAAAGCCCACAGAAGGGCCACTGGTCCACGCGCAATTTGCATCGCAGGCACTGCAACTCGGCCACTTTGAGCTTCTGCGCGCGCTTCTTTGGCGCCCCGTCCTCCGATGTTGAGCCCGCTGATTTTCGAGGACGCTTTGCTGCCGTCTTCTTTGTTCCACGACCACGCGCGCTTCCGGCCTCTCCCTCGTTGTCGCTGTCGGATGCTGCGCTGGCTGCTTCCTCGTTGTCGGAGGTGGCAGACGGGTGTGCGTCTTCGTCGTTTCCCTTTGCCCTTTTCCCTTTCTTTGCAGTTGAGTTCTTCGTCTTCGCAGCGGACTTGCCTTCACCTGCTCCTGCGCGAGCGCCAGAGGCTCGTACAGTGCTGCCGTTTTGCTTCTTCTGCAGCCTCGCAGACGCAGCGGCGGTCTTCAGTGCCTGCTGCTGCCACTCTGGCGCCTCTTGCGGGACGACGTCTTGCTTACGCCGGGACACACGCGAGCGGGTGCCATGTGTGACAGCAGGTGCTGCTGCTGCTGCTGCTGCTATCTCTTTCTTATTCGCACGGCCAGCGGGTGCGGCGGACAGGTTTTTCTTTACTGCTACGGCCACGGAGTCCTTCTTAGGGGCACGTGCGGCACGAGGCGGCATTGCAGCTATGTGACGGAGCGGCAAAGCTGGAGGAAACAACAAGACAGACACAGACAAAGATATGGGAACAGGAAAAGAGAGAAAGAGGCACGTTCAGGAGGTGAACCTGCGTGCTAAAGCGTTGCTCGATTTTTTTTTTTTGTGTGTATGTGTGTGTGTGTGTGCCTATGTACACCTTTTTGGCGAGAGAATCAATAGGAAAAAAAACCAACCAAAAATAATAATAATAAAGAAGGTAGGAAATGAAACGAAGAGAAAGGTGATTGTTGGAAAAAAAGAGGGAAGAGACGCGACAAAGAGAGATCGACAGTCCTACAAAGCGCAGGCAACGTACCACATGCGCGGGTAGAAATTATTGTCGGAAAGTACAATTCAATACGTACACGCATCGTGACCAGCAGGCGCCAAGCAAGTTTTCTTTGAAGATTTGCAACCAAGAAAGTAAGAGAGAGAGGGGGAAATAAATCAACAACAACAACAAAAACAAAAAAGCACAACAACGAGAGGCTGAAGTGCCTTCCAATACGATGCAGAAAGCATTGCGAAAGAAGGAAGAGACACTCGCCCACGTGTGGAGGCCACACGCCTAGACACACTCACGCGAGCGCAATAAAAATAAGGAGAAAAACAAACAAACAAAAATAGAAGGAGAACCAGCAGCATGTGCATGTGTAAACCACGTGTCTGGCTTTTTTTTTTTGTAATAGCCGCTGTCTCCCTTTCTTGCTCTTTTTCTGTCTGCCTGCGCGTCAGTCATCCTCGCCATCATCGACGAGTTTGGGGAGACGCGCGCGTCGCACTCCTTCTGGGCCGGCAACGATGCTCCCCGCCACCACCCCCTGCTGTGGCTTCTCCTTGCGTTTTGTGGCTGAGTCCGCCTCGACAGGCAGCCCCATCAGCTTCTGTTTCGAAAGCTTCGACGCCTGCACCTTGTCCACGCACTGCTGCACGTCTCTGCTGAACTGCAGCACGTACCCCCACACAATGGTTTCATCCCCGCTGGGGTCCTCGCCGTAGGATGCCAGCATGGCGGACACGTCATCACGGAGCTGCTGGTACTTGAGAGCCAGCTGGCCCACGGTGGCAAGGTCGCTTTCCACCACCTTGGCGAGGAGCCCCGGCAGGGCATCGTTTGCGTCTGCTGGGTTGATGGAGGGCAGACGCTTCGCATACCACGCCTTGACGTCCTTCGACTCCTCCACCACACGCCGCATGCGTTGCAAGGTGAAGTTGAGCTGGGTGACTTGCTGGCCCATGTCTTGTAGCGGACTGCCCGAGACCGCGCGGATGCAGCTCACGTCCTCCGAAAAGCGCAGCACATCGCTGGGATTGCTGTCCGACCCAGGGATTCCTCCAGGAGGCCGGCTGTTGCTGGCCTCTCTCTCGCTGACGGTGGAGGGCTCGACACCCGCCTCCTCTCCTTTTCTGCTTGCCTCGTCCGCCTCCAAGAGGGAGACCACCAACGCCATCAACACCGTCGTCTTGCCGTCGGCGCTCTTCACAAAGTTCAGCTGATT
>JASAOD010001666.1:0-14071 GCA_030849845.1 Crithidia brevicula | reverse complement strand
GCACAGAGGCGAACTCGGACTCGCCGGTGGGCGGCTTCTACATCCCAGAAGAGCCGCCGCTCTCCGATATGCCGTGGCGGGGGAGGTACACGTCTGAGGCGCTGCTGTTCGTCTTTGGGACGCCAGCGGCCGCTGCCCGGGCCGTGGGATACCGGGGGCAGCAGGTGTCGCCACCTGAAATGAACAACGAAGTGTGACCGATATGTGAAATTACGAGAGGAGCACGCGAAGCGGGTGACATAGCTAGTTAAACAGATCCTTCTCCTCCTCCACTCCCTCTCTCTAGTTAGGTGACAACCCTGTGAGGCATGCGCAGCCTTCGACGGTACCCCGCCTCCCCACCACCAACAAGCGCAGAGGGGAGAAGCGCGACGCGTGCTGCAAACCCCCACATACATATCCGATTGTTTTTTAGGCTTTCTGCAAGTCACGTTGGTGCGTGACGGAGAAACAGTTGGAGAACAGAAGAAGTAAAGCAGATATCATAGCAGAAAAAAAGGAAAGTAATTCTGCAATTGGGAAGTAAATAGAACTTAAGAGAGATATATAGAGTATTTGCACTTTTCCTTTTCTGAGAAATAAACATATGCGGCCATTGAGGCTGCAACAACAGATAAAAACAACACGAGCATTCTTTGGAAGCGTAGCTGTCCCTCCGCTCGTCAGCATCACCAAACTGGCCACAAGCCTCCGCACGCCTATAAACCGGAGGCGTACGTGCCCGGCCGAGCGTGGGAGATAGCGGGAGCTTGACGGCCACGTCCATAGTGAGTGGTCGAGGAGAAGAGCTAGTTTTCTTCGATTGCGCAGGCACATCACAGCGAGCCCGTTGGCTCTCGTGCGCAAATCTGCACTTGCGCAACCACGCCTCAGCCACTTCCCTCTCCGACACGACTGCTCCGCGGTAGGACAACACCGCTGCTCGCGCCTCTTCCCAGTCCACCACGCAGCCGCTCCGTCCGCTCAGCACGCTCGCGTAGAGCCGCGCAATGGGCGTCGTATGCGTCGAGGGGACCAACTCGACGGGCACCCTGGTCCCCCGACTAAGCACGGGCAGGAACCACCGACTCTCCCGCACCTGGTCTGCCCCAAGGAAGGAATAGAGAGAGAGGTTGACCGTCGGCATGTCCATCTGGCAGCTGCTGGCGGGCAGAAGCGTCGCCCCCCGCCACCCCGTGTATCCCACGGCCCGGGCAGCAGCAGCCGGCGTCCCAAAGACAAACAGCAGAGCCCCAGACGTGTACCTCCCCTGCCACGGCATATCGGAGAGCGGCGGCTCTTCTGGGATGTAGAAGACGCCCACCGGCGAGTCCGGCTCCGCCTCTGTGCGGCATGTCTCTTCAGCCACGGCGATGGCATCCCAGATACGGCTCTCGGTGGGTGGCACTACTGCCAGATTGGCGCTCCGCGCAATCAGCATTTCCGTCGTCTCCTCGCCTCCGCATTGCGAGACACTAGCCATGTGTGCAGGCTGTGAGGCGGCGGGAGCCAAAACCGACGAACCGCGGCCGAGAGAGATGATGGGCGAGGGCGTCGCAGCTGTCCGTTCTCTGAGGCCCTTTTTTTTTAAAAATGTAAATCTCAAAAACACGAGAACGAAAAGGAAGCGCGAAGAGGGCGAGGGCTTGTGGAGGGCTGCGACTGTGATGCCACCTGGGAGTCTGTCTGTGTGTGTGTGTGCCTTTTTGATAGAGGGAATGTTTTACTAAGTTTCAAACGAAGTCAATCAATGCAGGTAGACCGGGCGGTGCCAGGTGCTGTGGGAGAAAACAGGAATATGTTGGAAGAAAAATATGACCGACAAATGGTACCAGTTGCGGCCGTTTTGCTCTCGTTGTGGTGACACGCATGCTCTCCATATTACGTCTACTTCTTCTTCCTCCTTCGTCTCTCCTCATTTCAATGATGTAGAGAATTAAGGTCGACGCATTAGCTTTGTTTTCCTCCAGCTCCGTCCGGGGCTCTTTTCTTCTTATTCTTACTCATCGACATCGACGATGGACTGAGTTCAGAAGCTTGTGCAAAGCGCATTGGAAGAGGTTTAGCAGGCCTATCGTCGTTTTCAAAACGCAAAGGCGTTTATTGCGACGCTTCACGATGAGGAAGAGAAGAGGAGACGCACAGCGGACGCGATAATAGCTTTTTTTTGCCATCCTTCTTGGTGGACCTCACAACGCCTCCCTTCAGACAGACTCCTTTTCAACGTACCTCGAGACGAACAATCGCCGAAAACTATATACAGGGACAATGGAGATGAATTACTGGCGAAGCAAAGAGAACCATTTCGACACAGCCTACGCCTCCCCAAATTACAAGGAAGATGTGCTGAACGAGTTCTTTCAGAAGGCGCAGGCGGGCCAACTTGACCCTTGCCTCGTTTGTTTGGTGGGAATGAATTTGGCAGTCAATGGGAAATACGCTCAGGATGACATGGAGAAACGAATCCATCGCCTACTGCGCGTTTGGAAGCGCGAGCCCCAAGCGACGCAGGGGGAACGGTACAACTTCTTCAAAGCATCAGAGCTTCCTGAAGAACACCTACTGAACATCTCGGTGGGACTCCTATACTTGGCGGTGCCCCTGTTTCCATTCCACACCCTTACCCAAGCGAAGAACGGCGACCTTCTCCGGGCTTGCGAGAGCATTGAGGGTGGAGGCGAAGAAGACGAAAACACCAAGCTATTTAACTCTTTCTACAAAAATCCGAGCCGTACGCTGCGGGGCAGCGGGTATACCGTTCCGGTGATCGGCTTTGACGGACAGCAAGTGAGAGCGGCGGACCTCTCCGAGGTGGAGGCTCAGTTCAATCTGTTACACCACCAAGTGCAGCGACTCAGCGAGAAGCAGACCAAAGAGTTGGGCCGGACAGTTAGCCGTCGCATATCGCAGTTCGAACAGAGGCGTCCAAAAGAGCCAAAACAGATTAAAGCGACGCAGGAGCCGCGACAGCAACGCCAGCCACCCACAACACGTCCACGGGTCCGCGGCGGCGCCGCTGATGACTTCGAGGACGATTTGCTCGAGGAGCTTTTCCCCACGACAATGCCGAACTCAAAAAGTGGCAGTGCCAAGCCCCACCAGTCCACCGGGACGTAAGTTGCAGGGGCGGCGATGTCCCCTCCCTGTTTCCCTTGTGGGGAAGCGACTTGCGTGCAGGCAAGACCTCCAGCGTGGAGCTAGATGCGATATACGCCAGATACCCGCCGCTGCGCTCGACAGTTCGCTGCGACACCATGGTGTGTTTAAATGCCCAGCAAGCTAAGGTACTGTGCCGGCACATCATCCACTACAAGGAGGGGTACTTCCCAAGATTCATCCAGCAATTACTGGATTGCGGGGATCCTACAATATGATCCTACAAAGAGGCGAGTCCTATTGACAATCCACGACTCGGCCCCATTCGAGAACGTACACGCAGAGCTGCGTCGCAGATTGCGGGCGGTGTGGCCTTCACTGGACGTTTGCAAAGGACACTGCGCACGTCAACTCAGGTACAGCGAAGACTGTGGCGTTCACATGACAGCAATTTTTTTTTGCGCACCACTTGGCGGTCACAATTGCCGATGGACGCACAATTGCTACACGCTTGCGACCGTACCTGAAGAAGACCTCCCTGTCTCCTGTTGCGAATTCAGAGTTCTTGGATTCTGTCAGAAGGATCCTTACAGCGCCACACGTCCGCACTGAGGTCCACGGCGGTGTAGCCCCCAGCCGGCCGCACAAAACGCCTCACCCGCAGACGCGACCAGCGCACCGTTTGGAACCCCAACAAGGGCCGAAAGTGGAACGCGACTGGCAGGACGAACCACCCCTTTCGAGGCCACTCGAAGCTTCTCACACGGAGCCGCAAACCTCTCGCCGTCGTTTTGACACTCAAGGAAACAAGCCGCGACAAAAGATGGCTGACAAGCATCCGCCGGAGCAGATCACGGCGGTCGCGAAGCGCCTACCATCGCGAGCTCCTGCACCTGCGAACACTACAAATATGGGGAATACGGCGAGACCAACGCCAAGCACGCCCAGTGCCGCCGTTAGTCGGCGGATTGCCGCCGCCGTGCATCTCCTTGAGGAGCACGAGAAGGAAGAAGAGAGAAACGAGGCCGAGGCCAAGAAACCCAAAACAAAAATCCATTTCGCAGCTCCGGTTACGTCCCACAAAGACGCGACGCGCGCAACCGAAGGTGAGCACGTCTCAGGCGCCTCGCCTTTCACGAAGCCGCTGGAAGGTGGAGCTGAAGAAACAGCCCCGCAGCCAACAGCTCCGCAACGGATCGCAGAGATGGCCGCCTTTAGCGAGGAGGCAGCTTTTCGGTCTTCAGTCGACTACCTCTGGGCTGCCACGGCGCTGGCGAACGTCGGCGACAGTGGCACACGCGCGCTGACAGCCCGAGCCCTCATTACACAAGCTGGGCGACTCGGATTCACAAGGGGTATCCCTTACTCGATCCTTGAGGCGCTACGCACCCTCGGAAAGACGCCACGACATCTACTGCTCCCTTCGACCAACCGGGCCTTAGAGGCCGTGGACGACGACGTTTACTTCTATTGCGACGCAGACGACTGCTCGACACCCCCAATCCGGGTGGAAGGCTTGACTTTCAGCCTTGGAGTGCTCTATGACACCCCAGCCAATCAAAACCTGATGGAGCAGAACGGAGTGCTGTACGGACGATATCGTCTGACGACCTCGGCGAACAAGGCGCGAGTGGGCGTCTACCTGAGTCACGCGCGCTTGACGGGCACCGATGGACCACGACGGCAGAGGATACCGATCGCTGGCAGGCATCAACCTGTACCGCTGCAAGGCGACTTCAATAACGAGGCGTGCAGTCACTACTGCGCGACTGGGATCGCTGTGTCCCCGGACGGAATCGGCCACGTCAGCGACAAACGATGCAACACCGACTGCAGCTCGGCCCCGCCCGGCGACGGCGCGGGCCGAAGACGACGAAGCGGCGCGGGCGTTGGAAGATGAACAAGACCACCATTTAAACAACAGGGGCGGGCTGCTTCCGGGGGGGGACCGGCCTGCCCGAGAGATTGGTACATCTGTGCCGACAAACCCCCTCACACCAGTCAGTTGGCGTGGAGTGCGGTGACTAAAGCTACCCGCGCACTGCACAGACGTTGGCTGAACGAATTACGTGCGATGCCGGCACACCTGCTACGCCATCGGAACCTCGCCTCGGCGGTTGTCGAGCTAATACGCATGATGGCCGCGTCGCTCGAGTGAGCACGGTCCACAACGGCCAAGGCGATGGCTTCGGTCAGTGGGGCTCTCCGACAATTACCCCTGTATACGAACCAGACTGCGCCTGTTATCCTGCACGAGTACGTGGAGTGGCGATAGGCGATGACGGCAGCCCAACGCTTCGAGCGGGAGCGGGTTGCCGAGTCACCTTCCCCGGTTACAAAGGATCAGAAGGAAGCAGCTCAACGCCGATCCTTGCGCCACCGAGATCAGGAGGCGGCCCTATTCCTCGAGATGATGTGTGGGCCTTTGCGGCCTGAGCTGGCGACATCAGATCGCTGCAATGCAGGGACGTCCGCTTTACGAACGACGAGCCGCCGCCGTTGGTGGTGGAGGACGAGACGATTTACCCAACGCACTACGGCGTGGTACTGACAATGCGACGAGGCAAAGGAGCGCGTTTTCAGGGCCCGTACTCGGTCTCGTCGTCCATGCCGCGCGAGTTTGCGATCACTCTGGTCCAGCTCTTGCGGGAGCGGCGAGGCAATCAGCACCTTTTTGCGCGCCTAACAAAGACATGCAACATGATTCGAACGGCGTTGCGACGCGGGAAATCTCAAGCGGCACCGCCGTCAGTTTGTAAAGCGGACGTCCCTGCATTGCAGCGATCTGACATCCCCAGCTCAGGCCGCAAAGGCCCACACATCATCTCGAGGAACAGGGCCGCCTCCTGATCGCGGTGGCGCAAGGATTGACGTTGAACTACCTACTTCTGTTCCGATCACAAAGCGCTGTGTGCCAAGGACCTGGCAGCAAATTCAACAGATGTATACTACGAACTGCAGCGGCTCAATGGGATACGCGATGTACCGCAGATACATCCTCTAGCAGAGTGGCCGCTTCACCTGAGGCACCCGACATTGCCGAATTGTGATGCGGCTGAACGAATGCCGATGACGCAACAGAAGACGCGAGATGTTCCTTTATAGCGTCAAGGAGCACTTCGCACCTGCGAGGTTCGCCAGATACCCAACATCCAGAAGTCCCAAGAGATGTTACCTGTCAATGGCTGACATTAACCGCGCCGTCGAGATGGGCAAAATGGAGCCATGCCTTGCAGCCGATCACATAACGGGCAAACGTCTTCCGGAAGGGGTACACGGCGTGAATGTGTTTGCCGTCCCCGGGATGAAGGGGTGTCGCCGCCTGATCACAGAGCCCAGCTTGGATGCGTGCTTGGACAAAGCGGAAAATCCGCGCGTCGAACACCCATCACGGCTGGCTCGGCGGCAGGCGTTGAGGTCATCAAAGTATCTTCTCTAGATAGGCTTTGAGGCCTTCTACGACGCCATTCCAATCCCGGACGCCATCCACAACAGTTTTGTTTTCAGGGCAAAGGACGGTCGATACTTCCGCCTGTGCACGCTGCCTACCGGTGCAAGGGGGAGCGTTGCGGTCGGCCAGGCTGTGACGTGGTCGATGGTAGACATCGAGGCAGCTGTGTGTATCATCACCATGATTGACAACATCCTCGTCACCGGCGAGGAAGAACAAGAGGAGGCCTTTGTGGCGGCTGTCCGCACTATCCTTGGCCGGATACGAGCGGTACATTTGCTGACTTCGCCAGATTGTGAGTGGCTAGCGGGTCAAGACGACGCGGCGATTCTGGAAATGGCGGCTGGGCCGGACACTTTCCTTGTGGAGGAGTTTTGGTGGAAGGGCCGCGAGGGGCTGGCCCGTGACTCCGCCAAGAGCGTGGCAAAGCTGACGGTTGCGCTACGGAAAACCTCGTTCACCTTCCGCTCGTTTGCTTCGGTGCTGTCAATGATGTTTTACATGTTGCACACCACCTTGATGAACCCTGCGAGATTTTTTGTTCTTGCCCGCGCTTACAGCGCTGCCGCACAAATGATCCACGCAGGTTACGACTGGGACGATGAGCACAAGACGATCGCACCGCATGTCACAGCGAACTTGCGCGCTGCAGGGGCCCGCCTTATTGAGAATTCGTGGGAGAGCATTGCCCCTGACCGTACAGCAACGTACAACGATACTGACTACGACGTGGTTTGCTTCACGGACACATCACTAGGCGGCTGGGGAGCGTACGCTCACCGCCGCCCCCGCCATGCCCTGCATTCCGACGGCGGAGAAAGACGCCTCTACACCCAAGAGTTCGTTACTGCCTACCAGCAGCGGTGGCACAACGAATTGGACCGCGCACGCCACCTCCGGGCGAGGCCCGCGATGCAGGGCAGCAGCTCGCCAGACACGGAAGACTGGGGATACTTCATGGCAAAGTACTCCGCCCACGCCGAACCACACGCCGTGGAGCTTTTGCTTCGCCAGCTGGTCGCAGAAGGCCTCCCCCCAGGCTCCAAAGTAGCGATCGCCACCGATCATTTCGCCATTGCCAATGCTCAAAAGGACCACAACGGGGTTCGTCGGCATAGGACGCGGTTTTGCCCTCAATAAGCTGTACGAGTTTGCTTATGACCTGTACTACGAGAATGAGATCGATATCGTATTCTTCTACGTGGTCGGGAAGCTGAACCCTGCGGATGTGTTGTCGAGGAACTTTGGGGATGCAGCAAGCGAAGCTGGCGCACCGCTGACGAAGCGCGTGGCGCACAACGTAGCGCTCCCGCTACTTGAGTGCACATTCTCACCTTGGTGCGAAGGGCACCGAGTCCCGTGAAACCGAGAAAGTGTTTTGGTATGAAGGACAGGAGGTGGAGACGGACTATGGGGAAGGCGGTGTCATGCCACAGAAGAACAGACTTGAGGTATATTGCCGAAGTAGACCGCGCGGACACCGCTGGACTCACTTCACGGGCGAGCCAGTGACCTCCGCTCATCAAGCGCTTGGAGCTGCCACACGCGTACTTACCCTGCTGCTGAGCCGTTATGTTGACTCATCACCCTTCTCTCTGATCCTCTTTCCCTACACTCTCATTGGCAAAACCAATGTCGGCCACCAAACATACATAGGCCAGCTGAGCCTGATCAGTCGTCCTGCAGTTTTTTTCTTCTTTGTCCAATCGGGGGTTTTGCTCCTTCACGCCCGGCCATTAACCCGACGGAGCGGTGTGGGGGATGGAAAGAAAAAGGAATCTGCTCAGATGTAGGGGACCTCTGCTTCACACTGCCATCGCCCAACAGGCAGCGCGCCGACCACACACCTACACACACAGACGCGCAAAATGGTACGTTCTCTCTCCATTTTAATGGTGTGCAACCCTTTGCTCATCCCCCTGCCCCTCCACCCGGGGATGCAGTGTTAACGGGGCGCTACTCAGAGGAAACGCGAAGAGCTCACGTAGCGCGCAGAAGTGCCTGAACTGGTGAACGTCATCGACTCTGCATGCAAGATAGACCGGAAAAAAAAAACAGATGCAGAGCGAAACAAGAGAACCTACGCGGCTTTCGTTTCCCTTGATGCAGCAGCTGGTCTGAGTCCTCTCTGCCTGTTGGTGGCCCCTTTTGAAGCTCGTTTTTGAGGGGAACCCGGTTCAAAGCGCACGCACTACGTTGAAGATCAGCAGACATCACTGCAGGACATTTCACACACACACACACACAGATCATCCGCCGCTTCGGAAGCTAAAAGGAAACGAGAAAGGACGCGAGGTACCTTAAATAAGAAACTGGGCAACAGTGCTTATTAGTATTGTGATCCTTACAACAATAAAAGGGAGTTGAAGTAGGCAGATGCACAGTTGGCTTTCCTCGTCTCGACTCGCAGAACCCACGCGGCGCACTTGTCAAGATCAAACTCGTAAAGCTCAAACCTGCACATGTGCCAAACAGCAAACAAAAGAACGAATAATAAAAAAAAGGAAGTATGAAACTGCATCGATACTTCGATCTGGCACGAGGAAGAAACAGAGCGAGGGCTTCTCCTACAGTGGTTAAGAGAGAAGAAGCAAACTGCAGGAGAGACGTAGACTCCCCGCTCTGTCTCTCTACCTGCAAAGAAGGTAAGAGCAAAGGAAGAAAAGCGTGGCGGAGAAGAGGCCCGTACCGCGTAATGCCCCAAAGAACAACGCTAAAGTTTCTCACTGAGTTGCTACGGCGACCTTTACTCAGCATGTTCAACTCACTTCGGACTGCGCTGTCTATTTTAATTGCTATTAACATTTTCTCTGATATACGTACCACCTGCACGTTTGTGTGCACGGCTGACTCGAAAGGGTTAACGCGGACAACAACTTTACTTGTTTCGAAGCTTTGTGGCATGTGGTTACCACTTTACCGAACTGTTCACGCAGCACAATAAAGTTGTTCTTCGCAGATATTCATTTTCTTGTCGTTCCCTTCTTTCTTTCTTTTTTCGTCGTATACTTCTGCTTTATGAAACATGCTGTCCTCCCTCTCTCTCTGTGCAAAGGACGCTTCAACTTATCTCTTGTGCGGTTCCCAAACTCGCTCCACGAATCGCTTGTCTATCTTTACTTTTTTGTTGCTGTATGTTTCAGCCTGTGGGCGTGGAGCGCGCAGAAAGGTCTCTTGACACTCAAACGTAGATGCTCTTGTCCAACTCAAGCCTCATTCGGGGCATTTGTTTTTTTGTTTGTTTGTTTGTTTTGTTTTGTTTTCTCTCTCTCTCTCTCTCCTATTCATTGAGCGTCTCTGCTACCCCTTTTTCCGGATTAGTGCAGCTGGGTTGCCCAGCTAACCAGTTCAGCGTTCTTAGCTGTACATCGTGGTGATGTGGCCAAAGGAAAAGTACCTACATAGTTTTGCTATTTGTTCCGAGCGCATTGGTGTGCACCTCCCATCCTCGCGCACAGATTCTTGCCTTGCGTATCCATCGACCTGAGCTTTGAATCTCCGCTCACTGTTCTCACTTTGCATTGATGCGTGCTCGAAACGTATCCTTCGTACGCTTCCATCTTTGATTAGGAAAAATGTAAGTGCATAACGCGTTTGACTTATACCTCAATGACGCTTTAGTCTCTCGTCTCTCACCTCTCACCTCTCCGGCCCCTGCACCAGCCCATCTAACTCCTCCATCGCCTCCCCGCCGCACCTCTTCCCACATCCGCAACGCACTCACCATCTGCCCATTCATCATCTTCTTTTTCCCACATTGTCATCAGTAAAACCTCTCTTTTCCGTCTCTTCTTCTTGCTCTTTCATCTTCTTACTTCTTTTCTTCTCTTTCGATTCCTGTGTCTTTTCTTTCCGTCACGCTCCTTTATTTTTATTTTTTTCACGCACCCGGAACCCTTTAACGGATTCCCACACACACACGCACACACGCTCCCAAGCGTATTCATGACTGTTTGTCCAATGCCCCTGCCGTTGCGCCGCGTGGTCGTGTCACTCTGCGTCACCGTATTGACCATCGCAGTGCTCTGCGCGTCACCTGCGCTCGGCGACGAGACCTCCGCCACCTTTAAAGACGCGACATCGCTGCACGTTTCGTTGGATGCTGCACACCGGATCCCTGCACACGCCCGCTGCGGCTTCGACGAGTTGGAGGCTCGCACCATCGGCACCCGAGTCAGCGGGATAAGCCGCGTGGTGAAGCCCGACGCACCTCAGCGCAGCATCGACGCAGTGGCCACGCCCACCGCGGACAGCACCGGGGAATGGCAGCCCATCCGCATCCGTGTCTTCACGTGGGACCTCGAAAACGCAGCGCAGTACTGCACCGGGTCTGGCGAGACACGACCGGACTTTCAAGGCCACAACGTCACCTGCACCAGCGCCGACGTTCTCACCAACGGCAAAAAGAAGGTGCTGACGGAACTCCTCATCCCCTCCGCCATCCAGCTGCATGAGGACCGCCTCAACGTGCAGCGCGTGGACGGCAACATCGTCGTTGACAAAGCCATCTCAAGCGACTCCATCTGTGGGCAGTTCACCATCCCATCCTCCCACACTACCACCGGTGTGAGCAACGCCGACTTCGTGCTGTACATGTCATCTGGTCCCACTGACGGCAACATCATCGCGTGGGCCACCACATGCCAGTACTTCGAGGACAGCGGCAGGCCGTCCGTCGGCGTGTCCAACGTGTCCCCCAAGTACATCTCTGCTGACCCGCAGACGGTGCGCGTCATCGCACACGAGCTGCTGCACGCACTCGGCTTCAGCGCCACGACATTTCTCGCACACCAAATGTTCTCGATGCAACGTATTCGAGGAAAGCCACGTGCACCAATCGTGACGTCCGCCAATGTGGTGGCCAAGGCACGCGAGCAGTACGGCTGCACCACGCAGACCTTCATGGAGCTGGAGGACGAGGGTGGTGACGGCACCGCCTACTCGCACTGGAAGCGGCGCAGTGCCAAGGACGAGCTCATGGCGGGCATCAGCGGTGTCGGCCACTACACCGCGCTCACCATCGCCGCCATGGAGGACATGGGCTTCTACAAGGGCAACTACGCCAACGCCGAGCCCATGTCGTACGGTCAGAACGCAGGCTGCGCGCTCACCACGTCCAAGTGCGTCATCAACGGTGTGTCGCAGTTCACGGACATGTTCTGTGCGGACACGAGCACCGCCATGACCTGCACATCCGACCACACCGCACTCGGATCGTGCTACATGGGTGCGTATCAAGCACCATTGCCGTCCCAGTTCCAGTACTTCTCCAATCCAACGTATGGTGGCGCTGGTGAACTGATGGACTACTGCCCTTACAAGCAGGAATACTTAAACACGAACTGCAGTGTGGATACTGGGCTGCTTCTGGGCAACACGTACGGTGTGAACTCGCGCTGCTTCAACGCGCCAAGCGGATTCGACAGCAACGGATATACCATATCCGTTCAGCGTGCCCTTTGTGCTGAAGTGCAGTGTGGTGCCTCAACCTACAGCGTGAAGGTGTCCGGTGCCTACACCTACACCACCTGCACTCCCGGCGCTACCTTGGCACTCTCCAGCCTCAGCTCAAGCTTCTCCCGCGGCACCCTGACGTGTCCGAGCTACGACGATGTGTGCATCGGACAAGTTGATGCTGCGACGTATCGCAAGTACGTTTCAGCGGGGCAAGACTCTAGCGCCGCGGTTCTTTCAAAGGACGCAGTCTCGAGTCTGGTGACATGTGGTGCCGCTATTGTGACCTCGATGTTGTTTCTTGTATTGGCCTAGTCATTTAGAGTCAAACTTCTCTGTTTTTCTTTGAGTTTTCTCTTTTGCTATACGTGTACATGGATGCCAACGCTTCTTGCTTTAGGAGGGATGTCGGGAGCAACAGAGGTAAGATATCAGCTTGCAAAGTGAGAAGCTGATATTGCAAAGTCTCTAAAAGATGGCGAGAGACTCAATTGACGGGGCTCTTTTTTAGCTTTTTTGCTTTTGCTCTACCGCAGAGGAGACTGTTGAGAAGCACTGAGTTTTTCTTCACGTGTGACCTTTATTGGTATTATTAATATTATGGGGTCAATTCGAAGAGTAAAGGACTCGCTCTCTCTCTCTCTCTCTCTAGTCTATAACGGCTACATATAATATTTTATCATGCCGCTCTTCCTCGTACCGGGCAATATCGGGTTTACTCTTACTGTCTGGGTACATATATATTTTCGTATTGTTTACAGGCCCCTGATATACAGATAAAATAATAATATTCTACGTGCTTGTTTGTCTGTTTGGTTATTTGTTTTACTCCTTTCCTTGTTGCTATCATTTTGCTTATGACTCAAGCATGCCGTCCACTATAGCGTGTGCAGTCCTCACGTTATTGTTTTGTAGCGCCTCCAAAGATAGTGAACTTTGTTTAGTCGAGTAGCACAACTGGTATTACTCCATTGAACAGTCATTAGACTGAATTACTGCACGGCGCCTTTTTTCGTTTGTTTGTTTGTTTGTTCCATCTATACGAAGCTAACCAGTTTTCTGTAGCTGATAGGGTAGGGCGAGGGAGCCAACCGATGGCTAGCAGACGAGATCACCTCTCTGCTGCCTGGGGACGCCCCATACGGCGTTGGAGCCTCTGGTTGAGCGGTCTTGAAGGGGTAACGCTACACTGTTTCCCTCAAGCTCTTTCCACTTGAGTGTCAGGGTACTGAACAACTCTCTTGTTTTTTTTTATCTGCCAACTTTTTTGCTCGTCGACCGGGTTGGCGACCTTGGTACAAGCTAATGCGCACTTGTACAGAGCCCCGCAGGTTTTGCTCACTTCCTTTCGCTCTTGTTTAAAAGTTCGCTGTTTTTTGCCGCTGTCATTACTTGCCAACTTAATCTTCTCTCTTTCACCCTTCATTGTCTCTCTCTCTCTCTCTTGTTCACTGATTAACGCACCCGTGCGCGCTTCGCTTGTCACACACGCTGTTCCCTGTGTACTCAATGGGTGACTTTGGCCGTTGCTGAAAACGTCGCTTTTAGCCAGCCTTAACACTTTTCCCTGTTCTCCAACCGCTAAATCCACTACCGCCAAGCCGGTCTTGCTCTCTTTTTTTTTTTTTTCTGTATCAGCACTTTAGTGCATCCCCCCCTTTTTTTTTCAATTATTAATATTCTTTACTCTCTCTATACTTCTTCTTGTTTATCTTATACTTGACACACACTGCTGCGCCCCTTCACCTGACAACGACACAGGACACGCCGTCTCACGAGCTACTTTTTAAATTCCTCTTCTTTAAAACGTCCCCGTCGTCGAGCCCCCAAATAAGAACCAACATGTGCCGCTTCTCTTCATCGTGGCACGTTCCAATGCGATTTCTCCTCGTGTGCCTGCTGCTCTCGACCACCTTCACCTTTGCACAGAATGGCGAGGCAGACTGGAAGGAAGCGACAACAGTGCCTTTCGCGCCAAAGCCTCTCCATCAATCAACACAGCACGCCCGCTGCGGCTTTGCTGAGTTGGAGGCTCGCACACGGAGCACACGCGTCATCGGCATCAGCCGCGTGGTGAAGCCTGAAGCACCT
>JASAOD010001665.1:0-14058 GCA_030849845.1 Crithidia brevicula | reverse complement strand
CCCCGGAGGACGCGCCGGAGTGGGCCGAGCAGGAGACGGAGGAGCGCAACGTCTCCAAGCGCTACGTCAGTCAGCGCTCCTTCCATGTCGCGCCGCAGTCGCCCAGCAACAGCACACACAGCAGCGACCGCGATAGCAGTGAGCGTTCGGGCACTGATAGCAGCAGCGTGAGCAAGGAGGACCGCTATTAGGATGAGGAGACGAGGTAAGGCGCATGCCTGTGGTGCGGTCTTGCTTCAAAATGCGTTTAACAAAGGTAGCAGCGCACCTCAAGGATTCTGTGTTGTTGTCGCTATTATTTTCTGTGCTGCCTGTGGTGCTGCTGGGAAGCTTTGTAGACATCCGCCGTTTCTTTTCTTTGAATGTTTTTTTTTTCTTATTTCTTTGCTTTCAAGTCAATATTGTTTTGTGTTAAGCTTTTTTTTTCTTCTTTTTTTGCTCGTGTGCGTCGCGGTATCTCCCTGACCTCGTTTTCCTTTCTTGCTTCAGAAACAATTCAAGTGCGATGGCCCTTCTTCTTCTTCTTTAATGATTCTCTGGAAAGCGGCGTGTCTGCTAGTGTGCATACTCCCTCAACTTTACCTAACTATATTTTTTCTTCTTTTGTTCTTTTGTTCGCTCTGGGAAAGGATCTAAGGTTGAGTCATGTGAAAAAAACATCTGCACCAGAAACCAGCAAACACATCAAGAAGCAACAAGCTGAGCCTCTTCGACGATGCTGTTTCTATTGGTGCTCTTGTAGAGAGCGAAGAAAAAAAAAAGCATTGTTTGCGGCAGCAGGTGAGCATCACTAACACGAGACCCCTCAAAAAAAAAATACACAGATACCACTATGCAAGTAGTGTGTTTTCAGTTTACAAACGTGTTGGTGGTCTGTGTGTTTGTGTGCGTGTGTGTGTGTACGGATGTTACTTCGCAATGAGTAACTCGAAACAAGTCGCCAAAAACCCGAAGATGCTTTTTTTGTTTGTTTTTTTTCTCTCTTTGTCTAATTTCGTTTTCTGTTGGCTAAAGTACAACAGCTGACACACACAGCAACGATAGCGCAGTCATGTAAACCTATGCGCTAGAGTAGTACTGGCTTCCTTAGTTATGTCGCGTCATCGCAGCGTTGTAAACCACCCCTTCTTTGCCACATTGAAGCCTCTTCTTTTCACTATAATCTCGTTGTTAAGTAGTGGTAGTAGTGTAGCAATCTCTTAGATTTTTTTTGTTTTTTTTTTTCCTCGATTACCTGCTTTCCCACTAAGAATGTTTTATTCTGCTGTTACCTTGTTTATTAGTTGTTGTTGTTGTTGCTGTTGTTGTTCTTATGTTTCTCTGTTTTGTTTTTTGTTTTGTTTTCTCCCCCAGGCTGCTCCCTCTTGTTACTTGATTTATATGTCAAACTTTTTCTCTTTATCTTGTGCAACGTGTGCTGTAGCTGTTTACCTTTCTGCTTTTGGTGCCCTCTTGAATGCGTTGTGAAGCCACCAAACGATAGCAGCATTTTTCTGCCTTTTCCCCTCCTCCAAATGGCCTCCCCTGCTTTGTGGATCAGCATGTGTAAACGCGTTAGTAGTTTTACCATTGTTATTATTGTTTGCTCTCTCTCTCTCTCAGCTCTTTGTTTGTTTGCGTTCACAACTCTAACGTGCTCCCAGCTACGCTCCTCAGCTGGTGTGTGTTAAGAGCAGCTCCCAACTCTCTTTGCAGAGAGAACAGAAGCTGTGCCTCACATACACCAACTTCAAAACACACCGGTTAAGGGGGGTGTGCGTGTGTGCGTAGATCTTGGACAGAAGGAAAGTAGAAATGAGGTACGCAGTGGCCGCTGCGCCGTTGCTTATGTGCATATGGACGACCGCAAACATTTTGACCCCTACCTTTCTCCCTTTCATGTAATTTTCTTTTACCTTTAGCTTTCTCTCTTTTTGCGCTGTTGAGTATCCCCATTTGATTTTTTTCTGTTGTTGGACTGTTTCCCTGCCTGAGTTCTGTGTGTGTGTGTGTTGTGTTACATATTTGTCTGTTTGTGGCTGTGTGCACGTACTGTTCTCGCAGCGTTGCCGATTGGTGATCATAGCGGCCGTGTGTTGTCAAAAAGGGCTTTTTTTTATACATATACTTCACTTTTCGTATGATTCACCTTTTTGTGTTCCCTTTGTCGTTCGATTGTTTTATTTTCTTCTGTTTTTTTTTTTGTTTTTTTGTTTTTTCCAACAGTACAAATGCGGTGACACTCCGTATCTGCCTTTGTCTCTCTCTCTCTTTTTTATGTCCCCTCAGAAAACAAAAGAACATGAAGTTAACTGGAAGGTGTGATAGGCGATGCCGCTCCACACCGAAGCCCAAGAGCACCGCGCACGTGGCAGGACAGCGCAGCGCACACGGGCTAGGACACCCGCACAACGACGCGCAGCTCAGTGGCCGATGGGTGTGCGGGCGTGTGCGTGCACCGTCCAACGAGAGTTCTTCTCGCACATGGCGCGTTGCCTCTCACACATGCACACACACGTGATGCTGCCCTCTCTTTCATCTTCTTTCCCCTCCTCGCCGTCTCTCGTAATGTGGCTGACTTCTTACTTTTGTTTCCTGCCAGCATATTTGCATTCTAAGACACTCCAGCGAACTTCGTTGAGCGCCTCACAGCACGCGCTCGACCTTGCTTTGCTTCGTATTCTTTCATTTATAAGCTATTCTCTCTTTTTGCTGTCAAACACGCCTCCAAGCCTCTATCTTCAGGCACTGATTTCACTCACTGCTACTCACACGGAAACACACTTCAGGACAAGCGTGCTGCTCTCCAGAGTCGCAAAGAGTAGATCCTCGCTCGGCATCTTAGCACAACACTCATCTTTCTCTTCATAGCATTATTACTACTACTATTATCTATTAGTAACAGTTGTGAAGTCTAAGCGCCTCCTCTCGCTTCCGCAATCCTTTTCTCTTTCGTGCTCTTTCTTCTCTGCCGCCGCCTCACCACCAGTGCCCGCAAGCCATGTCTCTGCACGGCCGGAATGCAACACCGCTGCGCCTCTGCAGTGGCACGTGGCAGCTCCTCCTGCTGGGGCTTGTGTGCGCCGTACTGACCCTTCAGCCCTACACCGTCGTGCAGGCCGCCGTCTGCACAAGCTGGTGCCTGGACTGCGGCGAGTACCAGGGAACTTCCTTCTGCGCGCAGTGCATCAACTTCAATTACGTAACAGATTACATCACACACCAGTGCAACGTGCGGCCATCGTACATACCATGCCGCGTTCCAAATTGCGATATCTGCACATTGAATGGTCCAGGATATTGCTACATGTGCGCAGACGGGTACCAGCAGAAGGACTCGGATCTCCAGTGCTACCTGTTGTCCACCACGTCCTCCACCACCACCACCACCAAGGAGCCGTCCACCACGTCAAGCACGTCCACGTCCTCAACCTCCACAACAACAACGTCGATACCCACAACAACCACAACGACGACGACCACCACCACCACTACCACCACCACGGCGGTGTGCGAGGTGCTGTGGTGCTCGCGCTGCGACTACAACAACGGCAGCGTGTGTGCAGAGTGCCATGACGGCTTCATGTGGAAGAAGTCCAACAAGTGCGAGCCCATAGAGTCGTGCTTTGTGGACGGGTGCAGCCAGTGCGACCCCATGGACAGCAGTGTGTGCGTGGCGTGTCGCTCGCAGTACACGTTCTATTCGTCGAGCCTGTGCGTAAAGAATGCGCTGACGAACGCCGCGTACGTGCCGGCTGTGTCGTGGACCAATCTGGCCGCCTTGGTTATTACGGCAGCGGTGCCTGTTGTTCTCGCCGTGTAAAACAAATTGAATGATCTCTGCCTCGCTCTTTCTTTGTAACCTCCCTGTTTCCGTTTCGTCAAATATGTTCACGTTTTGCTTTGTTTTGTGTGTGTTTTTTCTGATGCTCGCCCTTGTTGTTTGTGGTGCGTCTTTCGGCGCCTCCCCAGCTAGACGTGCATGCATCGGAGTGGAGACACAGCTGCTCTGCGTCGCTGAGTGCATCGAGAGGGTTTATTGTTTGCGCTGCTCAAGGCTGCCGCTGCACATGTGAACTCCTATCCTCTCTCTCAGCACGTTGTCGTTTTTCTTTTTTCTTTTTCTCTCTTTTTGGGCTGTTGCCGTGTATGGAAGTCAATGACACGCATGTCGGCTGCCTCTCTCTTAATGAGAGCCGGTCACGAACGTACCTGAGCCGTGTCTCGTTCTTCCTCTTTTTAGTTTCGAGTGCGTCGCCACTTTCAAAACGTTTACTTTTTTCCTCTCTCATGCACTACTGCACTCCATCTTCGCCACGTGGTGTGATCAACCTTTTTACACCACTGATGTGGATGCGTGGTATCATACCTTTTTTGTTTCTCTTCGTTATTTACTCATGGCTTATTATTTTTTGTTTGTCTACCTTTGACACTATTTATTTTTCCATTATTTCGTTCGCTTGTGTTTCTCTCTCTCTCTCTCTCTCTTTCTCTCTCTTTATCTATCGCTTATGCTTTAGCGTCGGGTTTTTTTCTCTGTGTGTGTGTTGCTGGTGCGCTTCAGACGGATCCCTCCCCGGAGTGGTCTTCTCACCTCCACGACCACTTCTTCTTCTTCCTCTTCTCTTTTTTTTTTTTTTGGAATCCCCTCCTTGTCTTGATACTGATATGAGTGGATATAATGGACCCTCCTTTCTACCGTATAGGTGCGTTATACCAACTGCTTTCTATCTCTCTATCATCAAGGATATCTTAAGCGTCTTTTACTTCTATTCTTGTGTCTTTGTCGTGTTTTTTTTTTTTTTTCTAGTATCGTTAAAACCTTTTTTCTTCCTTACAAGGTACTGTCTCTCTTGTATTCATGTCTTGTGTATTCTAGCTTTTTTTGTTTTTGTTTTTTGTTTTTCATTAAAAAAAAAAAAGAATTGAACTCTCGGTTTTCCTTTATCTACCTGCACTTGCACGACGCATGAAGGTCGTCGTGTTCGCAATCTTTTGTTTCGCGATGTCTGCCGTCTGACTTCAAAAAATGTTTTCCTTTTTTTCTCCGGTCGTTGGTTTCTTCTTCGCTTTCGTGTCTCTCACTTTCAGAGTCTCACTACATCGAAATGCGAAACCGCCATTCATGAGGCTCCTGAGGCTGTCGCCTGTTCTTGCACTCTTGAATAATTCCGTTCACTTCGTTTCTTTTTTTTGTTGTTTTTTTCCTTCGCTCATGCGGTAGTACACGCTGTGTTTCCTAAAAAGACCCTCAAAACTGAAGGAGATGTGCGGAGTCTCTTGCGACACCCACCTGTGTCGGTGTGCGTGTGCGTGCGTGTGTGTGACGGTGGGGTTGTTTCCGCCCAGCCACAGAGCCGTCTTGCGCGTGGTGGCCGCGCGTGAAAGCGTGTGCGTGAGGCAGCCTCGCCTACTGTTGGCGCTGCTCCTCGGACAGCTCTGTTGTGCCGTCTTGTGTTCCCTGTTGTTGGCGCCAAGGGCTGCGGCCGTGCAGCACACAACCGAGCCCTTCGCCCCGCACCTCTCATCTTCTCTCCCCCTCTTTCCATATTCTCCATATCTCTCCATCTTCAAAGGAAGAAGAGGATTCCACGCCTTCACACTCAGAAGCGACCCTCTGTGCGCTACTCCCCCTCCGTCTCCACTGAATCGGCCTTCTTGCTTCCTCCGTTTCTCCCTTCCTTTTCCCCTTGTCTTTCGTCTCGTGTGTGTTTGCGTTTGTGTGTGTGCAGCGAGTGCGGGTGAGCGACATGTCGACCACAGCCGTCTTCGCGGGCTACGCGTACTATAGCGCCAGTGGCGACGGCTTTGCGTACGCGCTTTCGAACACCACCGGCGCCACCATGTTGGATACCCCCGTCGTTGTGGTCGATGAAGTGCACAACGCTGCCCACTTCTTTCAGTTGCTATTTCTGGTGGCCGGCGGAGCCCTCTCCCTCCTCCTGCTGATCATCGTCGCCGTGGCCTTCTGCTGCCGGCACCAGGTAATGCAGCTCGAGATGAAGGCGTTGCGGCTGCAACACGCCTACGCGGAAGCGAACAATGCCCTCGTCAGCGAGGCACTGGATCGCACGCCGGTCAAGCCTGCCTGGCCCACCAAGCGGCCGCCACCACCAAAATCGAAACCGAAGCGTCGTAGCAGCAAGCGTGCGAAGTCGTTGCCCACTCGGCCGCCGGAGCCGGCACAGCCACCACAGCAGCAGCCACTGCAGCCGCGGCCGACGTCCCGCATTGCATCTCCGCAGGTGCCTTCGGCCACCGCCACCGTGACCCCTCCCCCGTTTCGACTGAGCAACCCGTGGATGCTGGCCTCTGAGCCGCTTGGCGTCTACCCCCCACGTCAGTCCCCCTCGCAACCCCTCTTCCCAGCACCACCAACAGAAGCCACGCAGGCGGCGCCCACCAGCACGCCAAGCTTCGACTACAACAGCATCTACGTGCCCACCCCCATCATCTCATTCTCCAGCGCTATCAAGGCCGCTGCGCAAGACAAGCAGTCTGAACAAGAGCAGCAGCAGCAGCAAATGGACGATGCGACGTCCGCTTCAGCACCGCAGCACCCGCTGCGCCGTCGGTCGTCGAAGGTGAGCTTCATCAACACGGCCTGAGCCTTGGCATGCGCACACGGCAGCGTCGTGCACATCCTATTGGAACCATGTACATAGAACTTTATGTTTCTTCTTTTTTCTTTTCTTTTTTCGTTACATCGACACACCTCATCTGCGCAACTGCGAATACGATCGGTGACGTCTGTGTTTAATTGAACTTTCTTTATGCAACTTTTCACATGTGTAGAGAGATGTATACGCATGTGATAGACAACCGCGCCGTTGATGGCGAGTGAGAAGACAGCCCGCGCGGCACACCACATGTGAACACCTCACCCTCCTTTTTTTTTGTGTGTGTGTGTGTGTTAACACAATCTACAATTTATAAAACCCCTCTCGCTGAGTAAATGGCGCTTTCTTATTATTATTGTTATTTTAAGCTCTCCTTCCCACACATATATCTATCTACATCTATCGTTTATCTACCGAAACTGTGCCGCGGTTGTACACCAGTGTCCGCTTCCTCCTCAGCACCGTTGTCCTTTTGCTTTCCTCTTTCTTCCCTGCCCGTTTCGTTCCTTCTCATGTAAGCCACGGCTCTCCCATTTCCTTTTTTGTTTGTTTGTTTTCATGCTTTTCTTGTCCCAGCAGTGTAGCTGTACCAGTAGTGACTCTTGTCTCACTGCCTTTGTCTCTCTCTCTCTCCTTTTTATGTCCCCTCAGAAAACAAAACAACATGAAGTTAATTGGAAGGTGTGATAGGCGATGCCGCTCCGCACCGAAGCCCAAGAGCACCGCGCACGTGGCAGGACACCCGCACAGAGACACGCAGCTCAGTGGCCGATGGGTGTGCGGGCGTGTGCGTGCACCGTCCAACGAGAGTTCCTCTCACACCTGGCGCGTTGCCTCTCTCACATGCACACACACGTGATGCTGCCCTCTCTTTCATCTTCCTTCCCCCCTCACCGTCTCTCGTTATGTGGCTGACTTCTTGCTTTTGTTTCCTGCCAGCATATTTGCATTCTAAGACACTCCAGCAAGCTTCGTTGAGCGCCTCATAGCACACGCTCGGCCTTGCTTTGCTTCGTATTCTTTCATTTATAAGCTATTCTCTCTTTTTGCTGTTCAAAAACGCCTCCAAGCCTCTATCTTCAGGCACTGATTTCACTCACTGCTAATCACACGCAAACACACTTCAGGACAAGCGTGCTGCTCTCCAGAGTCGCAAAGAGTAGATCCTCGCTCTGCTTCGTAACACAACACTCATCTTTCTCTTCATAGCATTATTACTACTATTATTATATATTAGTAACAGTTGTGAAGTCTAAGCGCTTTCTCTCAATTCCTCAATACTTTTCTCTTTCGTGCTCCTTCTTCTCTGCCGCCGCCTCACCACCAGTGCCCGCAAGCCATGTCTCTGCACGGCCGGAATGCAACACCGCTGCGCCTCTGCAGTGGCACGTGGCAGCTCCTCCTGCTGGGCCTCGTGTGCGCCGTACTGACCCTTCAGTCCTACACCGTCGTGCAGGCCGCTGTCTGCACAAGCTGGTGCCTGGACTGCCGCGAGTACCAGGGAACTTCCTTCTGCGCGCAGTGCATCAACTTCAATTACGTAACGGATTACAACACGCACCAGTGCAATGTGCGGCCATCGTACATTCCGTGCAACGTTCCGAATTGCGATATCTGCGTGTTGAACGGTCCAGGCTACTGCTACATGTGCGCAGACGGGTACCAGCAGAAGGATAAGGATCTTCAGTGCTACCTGTTGCCCACCACGTCCACCACCACCACCACCACCAAGCAGCCGTCCACCACGACAACCACTACTCAGCAACCAACAACCACCACCACAACAACAACAACGTCGATACCCACAACAACCACAACGACCACCACCACCACCACCACTACCACCACCACGGCGGTGTGCGAGGTGCTGTGGTGCTCGCGCTGCGACTACAACAATGGCAGCGTGTGTGCAGAGTGCCAAGAAGGTTTCATGTGGAAGAAGTCCAACAAGTGCGAGCCCGTAGAGTCGTGCTTTGTGGATGGGTGCAGCCAGTGCGACCCCATGGACAGCAGCGTGTGTGTGGCCTGTCGCTCGCAGTACACGTTCAAGTCGTCGAGCCTGTGTGTGAACAACGCGCTGGCGGACGCCGCGTACGTGCCGGCTGTGTCGTGGATCAACCTGGCCACCTTGGTTGTTACGGCAGCGCTGCCTGTTGTTCTCGCCGTGTGAAACAAATTGAGTGGTCTCTGCCTCACTCTTTCTTAATATCTTCCTTGTTTTCTTTTCATCAAATATGTTTACGTTTTGCTTTGTTTTGTGTGTGTGTTTTTCTGATGCTCGCCCTTGTTGTTTGTGGTGCGTCTTTCGGCGCCTCCCCAGCTAGACGCGCATGCATCGGAGCGGAGACACAGCTGCTCTGCGTCGCTGAGTGCATCGAGAGGGTTCATTGGTTGCGCTGCCCAAGGCTGCCACTGCACATGTGAACTCCTATCCTCTCTCTCAGCGCGTTGTCATTTTTTCTTTTTTCTCTCTTTCGAGTTTTTGCTGTGCATGGAAGTCAATGACACGCATGTCGGCTGCCTCTCTTTTAACGAGAGCCGGTCATGAACGTACCTGAGCCGTGTCTCGTTCTTCCTCTTTTTAGTTTCGAGTGCGTCGTCACTTTCAAAACGTTTACTTTTATTATTATTTTTTTCTCTCATGCACGACTGCACTCCATCTTCGCCGCGTGGTGTTATCAACCTTTTTACACCACTGATGTGGATGCGTGGTATCAGACCTTTTGTTTTTTGTTTCTCTTCTTTCTTTACTCATGGCTTATTATTTTTTGTTTGTCTACCTTTGACACTATTTAGTTTTTCCATTTTTTTCGTTCGCTCGTGTTTTCCTCTCTTTATCTATCTCTTATGCATTAGCGTCGGGGGTTTTTTGTTTTGTTTTGTGTGTTGCTGGTGCGCTTCAGACGGATCCCTCCCCGGAGTGGTCTTCTCACCTCCACGACCACTTCTTCTTCTTCCTCTTTTTTTTTTTTGGAATCTCCTCCTTGTCTTGATGTTGATATGAGTGGATATAGCTGGACCCTCCTTTCTACCGTATAGGTGCGTTATACCAACTGCTTTCTATCTCTTTATCATCAAGGATATCTTAAGCGTTTTTTACTTCTATTCTTGTATGTTAGTCGATTTTTTTATCTGATCTCGTTAAAACCTTTTTTCTTCCTTACAAGGTATTGTCTCTCTTGTATTCATGTCCTGTGTATTCTAGTTGTTTTTGTTTTTTTTAGTTTTTCATGGAATTCTTTTTTTTTTTTGGATTCTCGCTTTTCTTTTATCTACCTGCACTTGCACGACGCATGAAGGTCGTCGTGTTCGTAATCTTTTGTTTCGCGATGTCTGCCGTCTGCCTTCAAAAAATGTTTTCCTTTTTTCTCCAGTCGTTGGTTTCTTCTTCGCTTTCGTGTCTCTCACTTTCAGAGTCTCACCACATCGAAACGGGACACCGCCATTCATGAGGTTCCTGTGGCTGTCGCCTGTTCTTGCACTCTTGAATAATTCCGTTCATTTCGTTTCTTTTTTTTTTTGTTTTTTTCCTTCGCTCATGCGGTAGTACACGCAGATTTTTCTAAAGACCCTCAAAACTGAAGGAGATGTGCGGACTCTCTTGCGACACCCACCTGTGTCGGTGTGCGTGTGCGTGCGTGTGTGTGACGGTGGGTTTGTTTCCGCCCAGCCACAGAGCCGTCTTGCGCGTGGTGGCCGCGCGTGAGAGCGTGTGCGTGAGGCAGCCTCGCCTGCTGTTGGCGCTGCTCCTCGGACAGTTCTGTTGTACCGTCTTGTGTTCCCTGGTGTTGGCGCCAAGGGCTGCTGCCTGCCGCTGATGGCGGTGGCGGCCGTGCAGCCCACAACCGAGCCCTTCGCCCCGCGCCTCTCATCTTCTCTCCCCCTCTCTCCATTTTCTCCATATTTCTCCATCTTCAAAAGGAAGAATAGGATCTCACGCCTTCACACTCAGAAGCGACCCTCTGCGCACTACTCCCCCTCCGTCTCCACTGAAGCGACCTTCTTGCTTCCTCCGTTTCTCTCTTCTTTTTCCCCTTGTCTTTCGTCTCGTGTGTGTGTGTGTGTTTGTGTGTTTGTGTGTGTGCAGCGAGTGCGGGTGAGCGACATGTCCACCACCGCCGTCTTCGCGGGCTACGCGTACTACAGCGGCAGTGGCGACGGCTTTGCGTACGCGCTTTCGAACACCACCGGCGCCACCATGTTGGATACCCCCGTCGTCGTCGTCGATGAAGTGCACAACGCTGCCCACTTCTTTCAGTTGCTGTTTCTGGTGGCCGGCGGAGCCCTCTCCCTCCTCCTGCTGATCATCGTCGCCGTGGCCTTCTGCTGCCGGCACCAGGTAATGCAGCTCGAGATGAAGGCGTTGCGGCTGCAACACGCCTACGCGGAAGCGAACAACGCCCTCGTCAGCGAGGCACTGGATCGCACGCCGGTCAAGCCTGCCTGGCCCACCAAGCGGCCGCCACCACCAAAATCGAAACCGAAGCGTTGTAGCAGCAAGCGTGCGAAGTCGTTGCCCACTCGGCCGCAGGAGCCGGCACAGCCACTGCAGCCGCAGCCGACGTCCCGCATTGCATCTCCGCAGGTGCCTTCGGCCACCGCCACCGTGACCCCTCCCCCGTTTCGACTGAGCAACCCGTGGATGCTGGCCTCTGAGCCGCTTGGCGTCTATCCCCCACGTCAGTCCCCCTCGCAACCCCTCTTTCCAGCACCACCAACAGAAGCCACGCAGGCGGCGCCCACCAGCACGGCAACCTTCGACTACAACAGCATCTACGTGCCCACCCCCATCATCTCGTTCTCCAGTGCTATCAAGGCCGCTGCGCAAGACAAGCAGCCTGAACAAGAGCAGCAGCAGCAGCAAATGGACGATGCGACGTCCGCTTCAGCACCGCAGCACCCGCTGCGCCGTCGGTCGTCGAAGGTGAGCTTCATCAACACGGCCTGAGCCTTGGCATGCGTACACGGCAGCGTCGTGCACATCCTATTGGAACCATGTACATAGAACTTTATGTTTCTTTTTTCTTGTCTTTTCTTTTCTTTTTACGTTACATCGACACACCTCATCTGCGCAACTGCAAATACGATCGGTGACGTCTCTGTTTAATTGAACTTTCTTTATGCAACCTTTCACATGTGTAGAGAGATGTATGCGCATGTGATAGACAACCGCGCCGTTGATGGCGAGTGAGAAGACAGCCCGCGCGGCACACCACATGTGAACACCTCACCCTCCTTTTTTTGTGTGTGTGTGTGTGTGTGTTAACGCGCTTGATAAATTTATAAAACCCCTCCCGCTGAGTAAATGGCGCTTTATTATTATTGTTATTTTAAGCTCTCCTTCCCACACATATATCTATC
The DNA here is from genome assembly GCA_030849845.1 of Crithidia brevicula. NCBI lineage: Eukaryota > Euglenozoa > Kinetoplastea > Trypanosomatida > Trypanosomatidae > Crithidia > Crithidia brevicula. The sequence goes on along the minus strand of JASAOD010001665.1, from coordinate 2,098 downwards.
TACATATATATCGTTTATCTACCGAAACTGTGCCGCGGTTGTACACCAGTGTCCGCTTCCTCCTCAGTACTGTTGTCCTTTTGCTTTCCTCTTTCTTCCCTGCCCGTTTCGTTCCTTCTCATGTAAGCCACGGCTTTCCCATTTCCTTTTTTTTTGTTGTTTTCATGCCTTTCTTGTCTCAGCAGTGTAGTTGTACCAGTAGTGACTCTTGTCTCGCTGACTTTGTCTCTCTCTCTCTTTTTTTTATGTCCCTTCAGAAAACAAAAGAACATGAAGTTAATTGGAAGGTGTGATGGGCGATGCCGCTCCGCACCGAAGCCCAAGAGCACCGCGCACGTGGCAGGACAGCGCAGCGCACATGGGCTAGAACACCNCTCTTTCATCTTCCTTCCCCCCTCGCCGTCTCTCGTTATGTGGCTGACTTCTTGCTTTTGTTTCCTGCCAGCATATTTGCACTCTAAGACACTCCAGCAAACTTCGTTGAGCGCCTCACAGCACGCGCACGGCCTTGCTTTGCTTCGTATTCTTTCATTTATAAGCTATTCTCTCTTTTTGCGGTTCAAAAACACGCCTCCGAACCTTTATTTTTAGGCACTGAGTTCACTCACTGCTGCTCACACGCAAACACACTTCAGGACAAGCGTGCTGCTCTCCAGAGTCGCAAAGAGTAGATCCTCGCTCGGCTTCGTAGCACAACACTCATCTTTCTCTTCATTGCACTATTGCTACTACTATTATATATATCAGTAACAGTTGTGAAGTCTAAGCGCTTTCTCTCACTTCCGCAATACTTTTCTCTTTCGTGCTCCTTCTTCTCTGCCGCCGCCTCACCACCAGTGCCCGCAAGCCATGTCTCTGCACGGCCGGAATGCAACACCGCTGCGCCTCTGCAGTGGCACGTGGCAGCTCCTCCTGCTGGGGCTCCTGTGCGCCGTACTGACCCTTCAGCCCTACACCGTCGTGCAGGCCGCCGTCTGCACAAGCTGGTGCCTGGACTGCGGCGAGTACCAGGGAACTTCCTTCTGCGCGCAGTGCATCAACTTCAATTACGTAACAGATTACATCACACACCAGTGCAACGTGCGGCCATCGTACATACCATGCCGCGTTCCGAATTGCGATATCTGCACATTGAATGGTCCAGGATATTGCTATATGTGCGCAGACGGGTACCAGCAGAAGGACTCGGATCTCCAGTGCTACCTGTTGTCCACCACGTCCTCCACCACCACCACCACCAAGGAGCCGTCCACCACGTCAAGCACGTCCACAACAACAACCTCCACAACAACAACGTCGAAACCCACATCAACCACAACAACGACGACCACCACCACCACCACTACCACCACCACGGCGGTGTGCGAGGTGCTGTGGTGCTCGCGCTGCGACTACAACAACGGCAGCGTGTGTGCAGAGTGCCATGAAGGTTTCATGTGGAAGAAGTCCAACAAGTGCGAGCCCATAGAGTCGTGCTTTGTGGACGGGTGCAGCCAGTGCGACCCCATGGACAGCAGTGTGTGCGTGGCGTGTCGCTCGCAGTACACGTTCTATTCGTCGAGCCTGTGCGTAAAGAATACGCTGACGAACGCCGCGTACGTGCCGGCTGTGTCGTGGACCAATCTGGCCGCCTTGGTTATTACGGCAGCGGTGCCTGTTGTTCTCGCCGTGTAAAACAAATCGAATGATATCTGCCTTGCTCCTTTTTTTGTATTCTCCTTCTTTTCGCTTCGTCAAATATGTTTACGTTTTGCTTTGTTTTGTGTGTGTTTTTTCTGATGCTCGCCCTTGTTGTTTGTGGTGCGTCTTTCGGCGCCTCCCCAGCTCGACGTGCATGCATCGGAGTGGAGACACAGCTGCTCTGCGTCGCTGAGTGCATCGAGAGGGTTTATTGTTTGCGCTGCTCAAGGCTGCCGCTGCACATGTGAACTCCTATCCTCTCTCTCAGCGCGTTGTCGTTTTTCGTTTCTCTTTTTCTCTCTTTTTGGGCTGTTGCCGTGTATGGAAGTCAATGACACGCATGTCGGCTGCCTCTCTCTTAATGAGAGCCGGTCACGAACGTACCTGAGCCATGTCTCGTTCTTCCTCTTTTTAGTTT
>JASAOD010001664.1:0-14058 GCA_030849845.1 Crithidia brevicula | reverse complement strand
GCACGGGGGGACACAGAGACTAAAGACACAGATTGCCCTCTTGCCGTATACGCAAAATTACCTTTTTATTCATTTTCATTTGAAGCAGCGGAGGTGAAACAACTAAGCTGTCCTTTACCCCTTGGTTTTGTACTGTTGTTGCCTTCTCTCTTCGTTTTCGATTGTTGTCGGAAGCTCTCTCTCTTTCTCTCTCTCTCTTCACTATGAGTATCATCGTGAAAAGGAAAAGAAATAAAAAACGACACTTCCATCACAAAAAAAGAGTTTTGCTTTTCAACGCAACCAACATTATTTTAAAAAAAGCCTTTTTGCTTCAGCAATGATAATAAAAAAGAGCCTTTTTTTCTTTCTCTTGCGCGTGTCTTCTGATCTTTGAAATTCTGCTGACGTTTACTCGAAGGCCCACAATCTAGGCGACCACCATCGCTATGAGATTTGACTTTTCTAAACGAGCAACAGAGTATCATTGCTTCGAGTAATCTCTTATACATATTTTTTTCTTGTTATCAGCTTCACCCACATTTCTCTGATTTTCTTCTCTGAAGTGCGGGTCACTTCACACATGGGACAGGCTACCGCAAAGAGCAAGCTTTCTTGCAAAGGAGACGGGCGACGCAGAGAGACGAAAAAAGAGGAGGAAAATAAAAAGCGAAGAGAGGGGGAGAGGAGAGCAGCTTTGAGAAATTGGAGCTGCGAAGGAGAATAAAACCGAAGAAGGCTGCATGAAATTCATTCTCGCCTGTACCCTCTGGACAATTAAAAAAGAAAAGAAAGAACCGAAAAACAAATTTCTGTAAAGGCGTTGCACTGAGACAAATAACGGGTAGAGCACACCGACTCAGTTGATGTCATCGAACGTGCCAGAAAAAAAAAAAAAAAAGACATGCGGCGATCAGAAAGCGCATTATGCATAGCTAGTGGCCGCCTCAGCTCTTACGACAGTTAAGACGGGAGGACACGGGCAGCGGAAGGACAATAACAATTGTCAAAAAAAATAAAGAGCTTACTTTACGTTTTGACGGCGGCCGAAGACGAGTGAAGTGCCAGCTGATGAAGACACAACGATCTTACCTGTCGAATCCATTTTCTGCTTTTTAGTTTTGTTTTTGCTTCACTGAATTTCCCCTTGTTTTGTGGGTTTAGCTGGTGGCGTACGAAGTACTTTGACCCATATTGATACTTCTCCATTCCAAGCGCAGGGGAAAGAAAGAAAGAAATGTGTACAAAACGCTTCAGGATTGCAGACAAGGTCGCGCATTTACAGATGGAGAGAGAATGAGAGTAGATGAAGGCATAATTTGCTCCAAAATGAACAAATCAACGTTAACAGCGACAAGGTGAGTGTGGCATCGTTCCAACCTCATAAGGGCATTTCTTGTATGGGGGAGAGAAACAAGGAGCTGTGCCAACAACGCGAAAGGTTTTTGTTTTTTTCTGGTCTAGTTTTTTGTGTGTGTCTCTCTCTCTCTTTCTCCTTAAGAGGAGTGTAAACAATGTGGCAACGCTTTTTAATGTCTTTGTGCAACGCTGCGACATGAGCTGCCCACTCCTCGCCGCGCCCCCTCCTCAATTTTCCTCTCTCTCTTTCACCTTCTTGCTCTAAACTGCGCTCTCTGTGACAAACGGATACAACAAAAATCCACCACACTTCACGGCACAGACTTCCTCTTGGGAACAAAACAAACAAACGAAAAAATCTTTCCGTCAACCGTAAAGAACAAGAACGCGCCTGCTCATCGAGTGCTTTCTATTCGGCCTTTTCACGTTTACACGTCAAGCTCTTGGTGCACTCATATCGCATCGCCTCTCTCTTCTCTCTTTTCTCTCGTCTTCCTGTGCTTTTCTTTTGTTTCTGGGATGGCTGCGAAGACGGACGGCCACAAGATTTTGGGCCGTGAGCTGCAGGTGCAGCGCATGGTCGGCAGCGGTGGCTTCGGTGATGTGCTGCTCGTCACGCGCCTGCGCATGGAGGCCAACCCACGTCACGGTTTTACCTTTCCCCCGCAGTGCGTGGTGAAGGTAATGCGGGTGGGATTGTGCGGGCAGACGGAGCTGGAGCAGGCACAGAGAGAGGTGCGCGTGCTCAAGTCCCTCACACACCCCAACATCGTACGCTACATTGGCTCGTGGATTGAACTGGCGCGTGGCCCTTACTTAAATCGGTTCTGTCTTGCCCTGCAGTACTGCGAGGGCGGCGATGTCGCTGCGCTGATTCGCAAGTGCGCTGAGGGCCAGAGGTTGCTGCCGATGGATGTGGTGGTGCGGCTCATGGCGCAGGTCTTCTCCGCGCTCAACTACAGTCACTCACGCCACCTCATTCACCGCGATGTTAAGCCCGGCAACGTTTTTCTGACCGAGCGGGGTGACGGGGCGGTGGGGGACGCGGTGGTGGGCGACTTTGGCCTCGTGCGCTCTCTCGAAGTCACCCGCGAGACCGTGGCGACGCGCGTGGGCACACCGTCCTACGTGTCGCCTGAGATCGTGGCGGGTGAGCCGTACACGGCGAAGACGGACGTCTTTTCAGCAGGAGCGATGTTCTACGAGTTGCTGACCTGCCACTCCCCCTTCTGGCGACGTGGGCTCTCACAAAACGAAAACTTCAAGCGCGTGCTGAAGTACGACCCGATGCCCCACATGCGGCTCACCGTCGGCAAGTTCTACGACACCCTGCTGACGGAGGTGGTGGGGGCGTGTCTGGCCAAAGTGGAAAAGGAGCGCGCGAGCGCTTATGACGTCCTCGTGCGCATCACCTCGCCCATCTCATTCTTTGTGCGTGAGAATGCGATTCCCGTGTACGTGGAGAAGGTGGCCGCCCCTCCACCAGCTGCAGCCGCGCGGGCCTCACCGCCATCGCCACTGCAGGCGTCACCCGACCGCGTGCAGCCGCCGACCGACGAGGTCGCCACGGAGACGGAGGGTGCGCGGACGGTGCGGGAGCGTCTCACCTTGCTTTTTATCAATGGTGCGCCGCTGTCCCCTGCTGGGCGACTGGCAAGCATGCTCTCCGACCACCACGAGCTGCTGTGCCTGGTGCGCGTGCTGGTGGCGTACCGCAACAATGACCGCGAGTACCTCATGAAGGGGCTTCGCAATGTTTTCCGCGTGTACGGCTTCGGTGCTGAATCCGCGCTGGCGACTGCCGTGGCGAGCTTCGTGCTGCGCCACTCTTCTGCGCTGCTGGTGTGAGCCAAAACCTTTCACTAATTTATCTTTTGTGTGCTACTGGGTTTTTTTAAATCAACCATACTCCCCCTTTTTTCTCCCTTCGCCCCTCTCACTTTCTTTTTTGTTATTCTTTCAGACTCTTCGGTTTTTTTTTTTTTTGCTATTCATCCCCAGCAGAAAGTTTGTGTACTCTCTCTGTGCTCTTCTTCATCTCTGCTTTTTGTATTCGTGTATCGATCTCTTCCTTGACTCCAACCAGAAGAAAAACCGAACAAGCTGAAAAAGAGCCTCCGCCACTGGTGGCGGTGATCTTGTAGTTGAAAAGGAGATGCTGACGGGAGAGCAACTCTTTCTCAACAATTAAGCACGCTCCCGTTGTTCGATTCTCTACACTTGAGGTGCAATTGTGATCTCTTGATATTGAGGCGCTGTTGCATGTACGTCTGTGTGTGTGTGTGTGTGTGTGTCTGAGTTTGTGCTCCTCATAGTGTACTGCAAGTGCACAGTGCCCTATGGCGTTTCTCTTTTCCACGATGTTAGCTTGCTTGTGTTTCGCAATCATCTCTGTCTGTCCCTTCCTTCTAATTCTTTCGCTTTTCTCTTCTTTCCCTCTCCTTCACTGCTTTTCTAAACATTGTGTGCATCACTCACTCTCTTTCTTTTTTTTCCGTTGCCGGCTTTCCAAAAAAAATAAAAACAGAGAATATTTTTGTGGACGCGGTGCACACTAGGCACTGTTTGTTAAACCAATAATAACACACACAAACACACACACTCGTAGAATTATGTCCTCCATAGCTGCCAAGCAGGTGCATCGCCAGGAGCTGCTGCAGCCGCGTCTTGCCCTCCCTGCTGGCCGCACCGTCTCGCTCGAAGAGGGCCGGCGGCTTGCCAAACTCGTCCACGACGAGGAGGACCGCCTTCAGTCCGAGGCCACGCAGCTGCTTGAACGGAAGGAGTCCAACGCCGTGGTGCTGGAGGAGAGCGTCTCGAAGCGCATCCTCTTACTCCGGCAGAAGCAGAACAAAAAGGCAAATGTGAAGGCCGCCGTCGCTTACGCCAACCGCCTCCGCAGCAAGTCTGCCGTGCAGGAGGAGGACGGCGCCAAGTTACGGGACGCCGCTTCGAAGGTTCTGCGTCGCGCCTCGCACGACGGCACTGTTTTGAAGCACCGCCGCCAGCGTGCGGAGCAGCCAAAGAAGCAGAAGAAGCGCGGGGGAAAGCATTGAGCCAATGAAACAGCCCCACTACGATGATCTCTTCTTTTTTTTTGTGTGTGTATGAGTGTGGTTGTGTGCGAAACTCGAGAAGCGCGAGCTTTCGACACGTCAGGCGGTGTCTTGATCTTTGCGAAGATTCCTTTTGTAAGCCTTGTGGCTGCTGTTGCGTTTTATTTGTTTCTCCTTTTTTCCTTTTGCCTCAGCTTATTTTAAAAGTATTAATTCTTAAAGTGTCCGAGTAATACAACACAAGAGCCGGTTGTTAAATCCAAAAAAAAAGAATACCACACAAGAGGAAGTAACGAAGACAAATGAACCCCCACACACACACAAAAAAAAAGATGGAGTGAAACATGAACACGCACAACGACTTTGAGTGAGATAGTAGAACGTGTGCGCCGTCCGGTGTTGAAGATGCGCAGCGTATTACTTCTGTGTTCCGTTACTCCCTGCTACAGCTGTGAGACGATGTGACACCTTGTAGTCATTCTTGAAAACTGAAAGCGATAAACAATGGAAAAACAGAGACGAACAACATGGTTTTGATCTCGTGCTGTCAAACAAACGATTAGGTTGTCTCCGTACTTGTCATCTGCGCATTCGACCTCCATGCTTTCTAGAATCAAGGAGGAGACGCATCTGTTGCTTTTTTTCTGAAAAACATTGATAATGATACGTAGTGACGGCACATAACAAGTATTGCCAAGAACGAAGCTTGACACGTGTAAATGCATCTTCAATAGCGTTCTCATATCTTAAAATGTCTGTCATATGAGAAGTCGCGGCTACCGCCTGGAATTGTTCATGTCCTTCACACTTACCTCTCTCCCCCTCTCTCTGTATATCGACTTTGAGGAAAAGCTTCAAGACAGCGTAGCTCTGCATTGTTAGCTATTCTGCTGCTCTCACAACTTCTTGTTCAAAGGCCTTATCAATTGGCTGCGTCCTTTCGATATACATTCGTTTCTGCTTCTCCCTCTTTCACAGTGACTAGAAAAAAAAAAAACCAGCAATAGTAAAGATCTGCTCTACCTATATACACTCCTATAAGTATTTTCTGATTTTCGTTTTTGTTTTCTTCTCTGCTATTGTGTTTTCCCCTATCCTTGACTTAAAAAAAATAAATAGAAGAAGGCACCATGCTCTCGTGTTTATCCTTCGCGCTCTTGCTGAGCTCGTTGAACTTGACATCGATTCACATCCCCACCTTCAACGAAAGTTTTCTTGGCGCACGCGCCTTCAACATGACATGCACCCACATTGCGTTTGGCCCCAGCGGCGCTGAGTGGGACACGCTCACGTCTGTGACAACCTCGACCAGCGGAGGGTCGCTGCACTGCACCGCGAATCTCACCGCCTACGCTTATTCCGGCCTTGTGTACGCTGACGTCGTCGTGGACTCGAGCAACGTTGTGCTGTCGAGCGTGCGCACGCCCGCTAACGAGCCTTGGACGTCTTGCAGTGGCAACTATTCTGTGGACTCATGCGCTATCAATGCCGCGGTGACCGACCTCCACGCCGATCCCCCTAGCCGACTCATCGACATGATACTAGAGCAAGTGCGCTCCTCTGTGAATTTGAATATCCAGGCCTACGTCTGCGATGTTCTCGTGCCTCAGGTGCAGAGGGTTATGGGAATGACAAGGTTACCCATCCCACAAGACCGAAACTCCTCTCACGACAAACGCGTCTATCCGCTCTATAACGCGCCTCTCGTGGTTGCTGCTGCCACTGCCTTCAACGGTGCCTTCGCTCCCGCTTCCAGCTCGGAATACCCGCGCATGGCGGCTAAAGTGCTGTCGGAGACGGTTTTATTGGAATTCGGCTTACCTGACCACCACATCCACTTCGCGCGCTCGCTGGTTTCGACCGGAGAAGAAGAAAGAGCTGTGGACTGGTTACAGAATCTCGTGGACTACGTGCTGGGGAGTGTCGCCCCTGACCCTTTCCCCCTGCCCGGCCTTCCCGGTAGAGTGGACAACCTCACTCTGGAGTTCGACAGTCCACACGGGGATACTGAGTACGGCTCTGGAGTTATGATGGTGGACGCGACCATGGCGAGCTGCGACGACAACGCCTGCGAGGTGTACCTCAAGCCTGGAGTTGAGATCACCGGTGTCATATTCTCCGTGGAAGACAGCGTTGCTCGGATGATATGGTACTCGCTCATCCCCCGCCTACTGCCCTTGGTCAACGCAAAGATTGCGGCGCTTCTCCACGGCGTGGCGGCACAGCAACAGCGAGACGTTGAGGATCCGAATGCGACGGTGCGCGTCACTTTCGGCAACAAAGCGGTGCTCCGGGAGAGGCCGAAGGTGTGGCCGTTGGTTTTGATCGCGTTGGTCGCTTTCGTGGGCGGTGGTGCAATGGTTCGTCGCAACTTAAACAATCACGCCGCACACCCGGTCCTCCACAGTGCCACGTCCGCGCCTGTCTCTGCGACCCGCCTTGTATGCGAAGACTTGGTGATGCTGGCGGTGGCGACGGTAAGCCTGCTTCTCTTTGCGGCCTCCAACACGATGACGGGGGCGAGTGTGCTGGTTGGCGAGACGCTGAACACCTACTCCTTCTCCATGTGGAACACCGTGACCGACATGTGGAGCGCCGGTCTCATCCCCCTCTCCATCTGCGTTTTCATCTTTAGTGGTGTGTACCCATACGTAAAGCTGCTCAGCCTCATCTACTTTACCGTGTGGGCACAGCGTCCGCTGAGCAAACGTCTGGCGCTGATCGATGTGCTCGGCAAGTTCTCCCTCATTGACACCTTCGCCTTGATGGTGATGGTGTCTGGTCTGGAGATCCGCAACATCGCCCACGTTGTCATTCACTCCGCCTTCTATTACTTTTTGCTCGCCACCGTCTTGTCCCTCGCGTTGGGCAACTTTGCCACGACGCTGTACCGTCGCGGCACCTCACACCGCGTGCCAGCAGAGGAGGCTCGTGCCGACGGCGCAGCCTACGAGCGCGTGGCGGCAGCCGAAGCGAGCCATGGCAACGACACCAGCGTTCCTCCTCCTTCCGCGACTGCGTCTGCTGATGCGCCGCCGGCGCCTCCCTTGTCTTCCTCGCCGCTGTCTGTGATGTGGCGTCACTGCGTGGCGCATGCATCCGTGCTGCCCTTTCTCCTCGTCCATTGGTGCTGCCTACCAGCGTGGGTGCTTGGCTGCCTGGAGTACACCATTGGCGGACTGGCGCGTGTGCTGACGCCGACGCACAAGACGCTCTCGCTGTGGCAGCTGAGTCACCTGGGCAAGCGGGGCGATTCACAAGACAGGGATGTGATGGCGAACTCCATCTTTGTCGTTGCTCTTTTTACGATTCTCATTGCGCCGTGCCTCTTCGCGCTGATGCCGCGCCGAGGTGCCTTTCTTGCGTCGTGGTGCGCCGTCGATGTCTTTGTTGTTGCCTGTGTGGCTGGACTCTTGCAGCTTCACCAGTTTGTGACCTTCGTGCTGGGCGAGGGCATGGACGACGTCTACACCGCGCACGCGACGCTGCGGTGGCCGATGCTGCCGCTGGCGGTGGGGTCGGTGATTGTATGGGGCCTCATCGCGCATGTAATTTTCGGGGTAACATGGCCGGCCAAAAGGGAAACGCACGCACCGGCAGCGATCTAAAGACATTAGTGTATATATATGCAAATGGAAATGTAAAAGTAAGGCGAGAGCAAACGCAGAGAATGGAAGGGATTGAAGGACAAGTTCAACAAACTCTTCAAAGTCGCCTGCAGCTGAGTGCTGATGCTAATCGCGAGAAAAAAAAAAGACAATTTACCACTCTGCTTCTACTATTTTGTCGTACAATTGCGTTGATGCTTTTTCGTTATGCGATACATACATTTTTTGTTTGGTATAAATACTCTGGAGGAGGATGCTGCGAATGAGCAGCTCGCGTTTATTTTAATTGAGCACAGACACTCACGCACATGCGAGAGGTTAATAGAAAGTTGACCATGAGAGAGAAATGTGCATTGCTTACTTTTTTATGCTTTGTTGTCATTCTAGATTAATGTGAAGCAATAAATGGAGTGTCGCTTAACACTCGACTTAAGCGTTAGGTTGCGCTTACGTGCTTGTGTGTTTACATGCTTTACCTGTACCCTGTCACTATTCTTTTTTCCAGTTTATTGTCGTTCTCCGAACACTAGCTTTCAACAAATTCATCTATCGTGGCAAAAAAAAAAAAAAACAGCAGCAATTATTGGCCACCTTGGCAGCAAGAGGAGAGTCAAGGGTTGCCTTGTCAACGATGGCGCAGCTCGTCCTTTTCTTCTTCGCGACATCTCGCCTACATACATGAATATATAGATCTTTGCGTTGTCGCCTCTGGGTTTCGTCTACAAAGTGCGAGGTGTACACCTTCTTCAAAAAGCTTTCGGTATGTTTGTTAATATAAAACCAATTGTGAGAACTTCAAAGGAAAAGTATAGTTGCTGTAGCTATTCTTACTTATCTTTCTTTTTCGCCTTTCACATGTGTGTCCTCTCGTAAACAAATGCTTGTTGTGCGGCCGCGCCGTGTTTTACTCTTGTGCTATTGTGCTTTTTGCGATGAAGCGTTTCTTTCCCCTTCCTATCTTTTTTAGCTCTCTTTCCTCTTCTCTTTCTATGGTGGGTGAATGGTGTGTACTATGCCTTCTGCTTGGTGCAACATTCAAATCACCTGCGTGTTTGTGTGCTTTTTCACTAGCTGCTCTTTCGTTATCGAGTGAACCGAATACGTCTTCACGACCTTTAGTGTACGCTGTTGATAGGTTGCCATAAAAAAAAATAATACTCGCATTAACACAGACATCAAAGATTGCATTGCAAAGCAGCCTTGCTCACTTTTGCACTAGTGTGCTGGCATAAACAATTAGTCAATAAAGCACGCGTTCAGTATCAAGTGAAAAGGTGTTTTTTTTTTCTGACAAAAACCCGCTTTCGCGATGCACAACTCGGATGACGATGTTATGATAATCGACTCCTCATCCTCTGCAAGCGATGCCCCCGCACCACAGAATTTCGCTGAACTGAACTCCAGCCACGGCTCTGTGCCTTACAGCGAGGACGGCGGCGACTACGAATACGAGGATACGAAGCGTCAGTCGCTGGGTAATGCAGCCGCCGCAGCTTCATTCAAACGAAAGACGTCGCGCAGCACCGCTCTCGAGGAGACGCATCAGCGCCTGCAGTCAACCTTGCAGTCTCTCCCTCTCTCCATGCGAGTGGCCGTAGACACGCAGACCGATGCCGCTGCTGCATCCGTCGAAGACTCTGAGGCGCTGCATCGTCACCTGCAGGCGTTGGACGTGGCGTTGGGTATTCGAGTTGCGCCTGCGCAGCGAGACGCGTCGGCGGAGTGCCACGGCGCACTCACGAAGTTCATTTCTTCATGGCGGGAGGCGGCAAAGACGTCGAAACGGCCGCGCCGCGACGTCCCGCTGGACGCCACCACAGACCAGGACCCTAGTGCTGACGCGGCTCAGGTCAAGGTCGCAAAGTCGGAGGTGACGCACAGCAGTGCGGCGGGTCCACTTACAACCTCAACTCCAGATTGGGCAGAGCAGCTGACGGCGGCTGTAGGGCAGTGCCAGCAGCTAATGCTGGAGTTTGCCGCCCATGCAGATGCTGAGGACCGTGACAGTCGCGGGGAGGCGGTGAGAGCTCGCCTGGCTCATCGCTCAGCTCCGCGCTTTTCTTCCTCGCCGCCTGCAGAGGAAGCACGCGTTGAGACCGCGGCAGGATCGGAAAACGCAACGCGGCTTGGCGCACCGGGCACCACGACTACATCAAAGCCCGTTGCAACCAACGAGGAGTCTTCGTCGACTCTAGTGCGGGAGGCCGAGACCATCTGCGCGCGCGAGCATAAGACAAGCCTTCTTCCGCTGTACACAGAGCTGCACACCCTGCGCAGGCAGCACGCACAAAAACAGCGAGAGGAGGCTCGGAGTGTCTCGGCGGAGCTGCAGTGGGAGCAGCGGTTGCTGACCGATGTGCTGGCTGAGTGCGACGCGCAGTTGGATTTCATGAACACAAACTTTGTCGAGGCCTGTAGAGGCAATCTGGCGCCGTTGGACGCGCTGCATCGCCGCATGCAGGCCCTACAGAGCTTCCAACACCAACTGCGCGCCGCAGAGACTTCGATGACGCCTGTGCCTCTGCCGTGCGCCTCTGGCCGCACCTTCAACGACATGAACATGAGTGGCGCTGCAGCAGCGGGGCGACCACAGCGTCCGCTAGGGCGGGCGGGAGAGACTCTCACGAAGCACTTCGACGACGAGCGCCACCGCCTGCAGGCTGCGTTAGACGCGGCGCGAGCGCAGATTGAAAGACAGGACAAGCAAAGTGCGGAATTGCGGTCGTGCTACGAGCACGTCACTGCACAGGTGCAGCACACCCTAGACGCGGAGAATTACGTGGACAAGGAAGTGATTGCCGCACTGAGGCAGCAGCACCACGAGTCTCTCGCCACGCTGGCACAGCAGTTTGGGTGGACGTTGGTGAACTCGACGCCGGACGTGCTCAGCCTGCGTCACCCACGCACGGGAGAGGTGCTGCACGCCAATCACACGTACAACTCCATCAACGGAAAGCCGTGCGGCGAGGTGGCAAAGACGCTGGCGGAGTACGTCGTTCGCCACGCCGCGACATGCCCGGTAGCACCGCCAGCGATCTCCGACGGATCCAGCAACGATGACGGCCACGACAGCGACGATGATGCTTCGAGGGAAAATGTTGTGCAGCGCACTCCCGAGCAGGAGAGGGATGAAGGCGAGGTTGGGGAAGCGGCGGTGACGCCTCTTCCTTCGCCGCCGGCTTCCCGCGCTGAATCAGAGGTGGATGGGACATCAACCATGACGAGCCACCTTCCATCCGAAGCGCAGCATGCATCGGCGCGAACGCAGCCGCCGCCTGCGCCACCTGTCGAGGCGGGTCGCGAAGAAGAAGAAGTACTTGCAGCAGAGGTGTGCGACAACACCCCCGATCTTCCCTTTAGTGCCTCGCCACCGCAGATGCCGAGTAGCGGAGACGATAGCGGTGATGAGGAAGGGAAGGAGGAGTTGAGCGAGGAGCCGTCAGCCGTCACGGAGGATGTGGACGAAGGGGAGAGGGAAGAGGATGAGGGAGAGGAAGGAGAAGAGGAGGAAGATGACGAGGAAGAAGGAGAAGAGGAGGAAGATGGCGAGGAAGATGGAGAAGAAGAGTTTGTAAATTACAGCAATCTGCTGAACGACGACGCGGCCGACTCTCGACCTGACACCAACGGAGTCGTGAGCGAGCCAGTTGACAGCGCAGAGGCGCAGCAGCCGCCGGCGTCGCAAATAGCAACTCCGTACACTGGCTTCTTCGACGAGAACGCTTTGTGGGAGGAGGAAAGTTGAGTGTTGATCAAAGTAAAGCGTTGTGGCTTTCTCCATGTTAGAAAATGGGTTTGGGGTTGCGAAGTTGTGGCGTTTGGTATCATTGGACACTCCGCCAAAAAAAAAGCAACAATTAAGGACAGATAAAGGTGAACGGTCATCGACATGGCGAATTGCATCTTGCCCATCAGGGAAACAAAATATTGTAATGGGAAATCACCTGCTCTTCATCGGTCATTTTACGTGCTTGAGCGATGTGAAGATGTATAAGTTGCTTGGTGGAAGTGTTTATCACCGCCAGACCGCGTGGTTCATTGCAAAAAAGAAAAATAGCGTCGAATACAGGGGTCTTGTATGTGGTAAATTGGGAACGTAAAGAATGCAGGTGCGAATGCAACGCCCTTCCACCTCTCTCTCTTTTTCTCGAAGCACTTCATGAAGGAGAGACAGAAGTATTTTACACGCCTTCCACGATCGTGTCCCTTTTATTACTTTCTCGTCTCCTACTCTCTTTACCCCGATCGAGCGCGGAAACACATTAATAAAAAATAACTACAGCAACTGCAGGCAAAGACGGCGTCACCCTTCTCTACCCACAGGGCACGCATTACGCTTTGCACACACACACACACACACACACACCTGCACTACCACCATTGATCCTTTACTTAGCACAGAGAGAGAAAAGGATCGGGGCTGTTAGGTGTTGATGTGTGCAGCTGCTCTTGAATTTGCAGCGTGAAGTTAACGAGCAACGCGGACAGCAACACTTCTGAGAAACAACGCGAGCAGCACTACCCAAAACAAAAATCAAAGCAACAGACTCCTTCCACGCATCTACACAACTATATTAGGCACCACATACAGTATCGAAAGGATCCGTCACACAGAGGAGTCCAACAAGTTTCACTAGTCGCTAGTCTCATCAATTGGGTCCCTATCCGTTTTCATTTAAAGAGTGGCACGTGAGCTGTACAGGCTGCTTTCCCCTTTTCTTTGTAGCGGTAACGCTTCTTATCCGATTTCTGTTGAGCGCAAAGACAACCTCCTCTAGCTCTTCCATGCGCGTTGTAATTGTAGGAGCGGGGCTCTCGGGCCTCTCCTTGGCAGCCTTTCTGCGCCGCCTCAATGTGGACTGCGTGGTGCTCGAGCAGTCGCCCTTCCTGCAAGCTAACTACACCCCTCCCTACACGCTTTTCGCCAACGCCCTGAGTTGCTTTAAAGCATTTGGCATGGAGTACATTTTTGCGAACAGCGGCATGCGTCCGGAGGAGTACTTTGGCATCCAAAACGACAAGGGCGATTGGTTGCTGCGCATTCGCAACAAAAATATGCACCTGCATGCACTGAGTGCTGAGGATGTCGTGCCCCTGAGCACAGCACCGGCCGCCAACAGTGAATCCATCGTGTCTCAGCGGCTTGCGGAGGTTCATCGACAGGAGATGGGCTCCGTCCCTCTGCGCTGCACCCTGCCCGCATCGTACCTGCGCGATGCTCTCCGGCGCCACATCCCTGAAATTAAGTTTTCAGCGCGCGTCGTCGACTTACTCCCGCACGCTGGCGTTAAAGGTGGCGTGCACGCGGTGCTAGAAGATGGGTCGACGGAGTGGGGCGATGTTGTGGTGGGGGCAGACGGGATGCACAGCACGCTGCGCCACCTCCTCTACCCCAGCGAGCACATCGGCATGAGCAGTCGCACGCTGGGCAGCATGCAGATCGACGGCTTCACCGAGTGCGTCCACTGCCCGCCGCACCTGGTGCAGCCGGTGGAGTGCTGGGGAGCTTCGCGGACGCTGCGGGTGGTGCCCCTACACCGCCTGGGCGAGAACACGTTGGCCTTCACAGCCACGCTGCATCGCCTACCGCAGGAGGTGGTGGATGTGCGGGCAGACATGGACGCGATGGAGGTGCTGCAGGTCTTCCAGAAGGTGCTGGCGCGCGAATACGCCGACTTTGGCGCCGATGTTGCGACGCTGCTTTCACGAGCGCAACTGGCGGTACCCACTGAGGTGCTGGAGGTGCCGGTGATGCCGCGGTGGTACAACCGGCGTGCTGTGCTGATGGGCGAGGCTGCGCACGGCTCCATGCCGTCCTTTCTTGACCAGGACGCCTCCCTCTGCGTGGAAGATGCCGCGTTGCTCGCTGTGTCCCTCCTCGACGTGCCGCTGCAGCGCGACAGCGGATTCGAGTACGCCTTTCGGCAGTTCGAGACGGTGCGGCGGGATCGCGTTGAGCGCTACATCCGTCAGTCTCGCCGCGCACGCAAGTTCACTGCTCTGTCGAACACAACGGTACGCAACACGCTGCTGCGCCTGACGCCACCGGTTGCGGT
>JASAOD010001663.1:0-14038 GCA_030849845.1 Crithidia brevicula | reverse complement strand
GTTGGCTGCACTACCTTGAGGGTGGGGGGGCTGGTGCACCAGGAAGGTCGAGGCTCTGCCCAGCGACGCCGTCGCCGAGGTCCTTCCCCGCATGCCCGCCGGCTACATTGTGGACGAGGGGAAGACTAATTTGGGGGGGCAGCACAACCCAATGAAGCAATTCAAAGAGAGTGACTTCCACCCTCTTCTCACAGACGATAGCAACACTAATGCTGCACTACAACGATATAATAAGCAAGGGCTGACGCAATCGCACACGTCTAAGCGGACACGCGGCCACACAATGTAGATTTTATTTCTTGTCTTTCCAGTGTTATTGAAGCGACTAATTGGTTCCGAAATGTGAAGGGTACGGGAATATATAGATGTTGGCAATATCTTGATTGTTTCCACTAAAAGCTGACTCTAATGGATCTATTTTGTTGACAATGGTGTAGTGCCTGATGCAGGTGGCGTTACTAGGTTTTTTTTGTGTGTGTGTTTCCACTGTATGGTCCTGCATGGGGTGGTCGTCTATGTAGCAGGATAAGAAACGAAACACACACGTAAGACAGTGCTTTTCTGGTGAGTGAATTTCTGCACACTCACTTTGATTCACAAACCATGCAGGAGACAATTTGTATGTTTGTTGTTTTGTTAAGTGTCACACAGACACGCGCGTGAGTACCGCCAGTGGAAAAACAAGAAGAGAGATAAACAAGAGGAGAGGGCAAAAATAAAGCGAGAAAGGGGAGAATACGCGACACACAAAAAAAAAAAAAGACCCAGAGCACGATCGATGCGATGCGCAACACAGCGTTTGAAAGCGTTACGCTGTGCTACCCCGCTTTTGAGCAACGCGCCAAGCGACTACAGCGAGGCGGCTCCTCCTATCGACCACACCGTAAGCCAAACGCCAGCCAAGGCTAAGCGGCAGCGCCGTGCGTTGTCCACCAAGCACAGGCAGCAATGAGATGCGTGGCTCTCTCTCTTCCGAATCACAGATGCGAGTTTTTTTATAACAAAAAGTAAGAGAAAGAGAAACAGAGGAGGGAGAAAAAAGAGAAAAAAAAGGGAGAAGCAGCGACTCCAGATTGAGTTCCGTTCTTACATACAAAAAAGAATGGTGGAAGGAGCGTACAAAAAAAAAATCTGAGCAGAAAAAAAAACACGGGTTGCGATGCAGAATCTACCGCAACGCACAAGCACACCTTCTCTTTCCCTTTCCACCGCGTCATAATGCAAAGGATGCCACGCTCAACAAAGAGGAAATGTAATAAGGGGAAAGAAAATTAAAAAAACAATTACAGATACTCTTCGGAGCTTTGGCACCTGCTTGCATTTGCGGAAAGGGAAAGAGAAGGGAAAAGAAAAAAGATGACGTCAGCCGACGCGGCGGAGCGTCGGCGCTTCCGCGCCCGGCATCCTGGGCTGCGAGGAAAACCCCACCCGGGGTATCACCGCCGTGTCTTTTGTACGAATCCTACAGCTGACAAAGCTGTAGGGGCAATGGCAGTACCGCCCCCCGCTGAGGTCACGGCAGGCTGCACGCGAGACGGCCGGCTGGAAGGCGGTGGACCACGGTGTCAGCGNTGATCTGCGCGTTGAGGGTCGCCGGTATACCGTAGACATTCAGCGCGTTGTGGCTTGCAAAAGAGGCGCGGCGCTGCTGCTGCTGTTGAGGTTGGTGGTGGCCGCCCACGGCCGTGTGCGGCGTGCCGGGACGCTTTGCCTTGAGCTTCGCTTCGATCTTGGCGGCAAATGGACACCCCACCAGCGCAGGACGCAGACGGTCCTCCACCCGCTTCAGTTCCATTGCGTTGGTGGTCGCTTCCACCACGGACTGCACCACGAAGTTGCCGTAGCCGTCCGACACGAGCTCCTTCAGTGCGGCAGGGTTGAAGATGAGCTCGTCCAGGAGGAGACGGCGCACAGCCGGCACTCCCCCGCACACACGCACCACCTTCTCTACAACGTTGCTGGCGAACTTATCGCAACTCATCTGCAGGAGGTGGCCAGAGAAGAACTGGACCACGTACTGCGCCGCCGTCGTGCGATCGCTGTGCTCCACGGCGCACTGCACCATGTAGTTGGCAAACGCATCCATCGAGAGGGCCGCGAACTTGGGCAGCAGTTCATGCACGAGTGCTGACTTCTGCTCCACATCACAGCGCTCGAAAACACGCATGAGGGAGATGCATCCCTGCTGAGTTGCCGCGAGGTAGCCGGCATTGGCAGCGAGGACGTTTACGACGGGCCACAGGTCCACCACACGGCGCTCGAACAGCGACTGCAGCGTGAGGCGTGTGTGCTGGGACGTGGTGCAGATGTTCAGGAGCACGGAGGGGTACATGGCCGCAATCAGCTTCTCCGTCTGCTCCGCCGTGCACGCCTCCACCAAGGTTCGAAGGACATGGCATCCATGCGCATCGACAGCGACATCACACAGGCTCTCACAGACCTCCGCCACCACCGGGACAAGCACCTCCTCCCTCTCCGTCTCCAAGGCCGCCACCAGGAGCGCCTTTCCATGCGGTGTGCACGCCGTCTCCGCCACACAACCGCGGCAGCTCTCCAAAAACGCAGCCACGAGGTCGTCCTCTGAAGTCGCGCCGGGGATAAACGACGCAGCAGTCGGCAGCGCCACCGGCATCGGGGTGACAGGACCGCGCGCGTACGACAGCGTCATCAACGGACCTGCAGCGGCCGCCCCACGCGGCTCCTCCTCAGAGCCCATGGAGAGTACAGGGACGTCGCTGACGGAGCGCAGCCCACTCCCGCGGTCGCAGACTGTGTTGGGGTAGGACGGCTCCGACACGCCGGAGGGGAAGGAGGCCTCCAGGTCCGTGCTCACGGCGCCAGAGGCCAGCGAGTAGTCCGACCGCGATGGGCGAGCGTGGTGGACCCCGCGTGCCATCCAGTTCTCATTCTCCACGGCCCTGTTCACCGTCGGCATCGCGGCCGTGCTGCCAATTCCCGTGCTGACGTGGGAGGGTTGGTGGTAAGGGTTGTGGTTGGGCACCGTCGGTGGGTTGCGCGGTGGGCTGATGAAGGTGGCGTGGACGGTCGCCGAAGACGCCGTTGACTTGGCTGCTGTGCGATAGAGGGACGGGGCCGCTCCCTTCTTAGCCGCGATGCCGCGCCACTCCGAAGCGTTGTTGCGACCCAAGTCGCGAAGGCCAGTCTGAGTCGACATAGTATTGTACCTTTTTTTTAATATCCCTCACGAGTGAAGATGAAATGTAGAAAGAAAAATTTTAAAAAGAAAAAAAAGAGCGAGCGGGTTCACGGAGGACGGGAGCTGGAGGGCAAGAGAAGAAGGAGAGAAAAAAAAATCTATAAACCTCTCCTACTATTCAAACTGTAATGTATCCTCGTGTATTTGAACAGCTCTGTAGGAAGAATAAAAAAGGGTTGTGCTGTCTGAACGAAAACGGAAATTTGGTTGTTGGTGGTGATGTCGTTGCTATTTTTTGCAGCTGGGGCAAACGTGTGTAAAGAAACGAGTCCAACGTTTGCTTTACTGCTGCGTCGGTCAAGCACAGGATCTAGAAAAGCAAAAAAAAAGAGGTGAAGCTTAAACGGAGACAAATAAAAAGAAAGTGAAGGGGAGAGTCTAAAATTCTCTTGCTGATCTATCGTCAAGCAAAGATGAGAAACAAAAAGTGAGAAAAATTGTGTGAGAAAAATAAAAAGAAAGCGAGGGATCTAATAAGGCAACGCGGGCAGAAAAAGAAAAAAGGAAGGCAACGCTGCAGAAGTCACAACGACTTTTCAGTAAGAGAGAGAGACGTTATTGAAAAACGTCAAGTCAAGCTTTTGTTTTTTCTCAGCACTGTGTTCGTCTACAAAAACAAGATAGAAGCTCAGCTTTTTCCTTTGCTTTCTTTGTATATTCCTCTACAACTTCTGTGAGCTAAAAAAAAAAAAAACGAGCGTTTAAAGTGCTTTGATTTTTGTTTGTTTGTATGAGTTACAGATGAGGGCGGTGGAAGGAGAAAAGAAAAATCTCGCGATGTATCGTTCTTACTTTTGTTCCTCTTGCGCACAATGCCGACCGAAAAGAGTAAGCGAACACGAAGTCGGTGGAATGTCTAACAGGAACACACACAAGAGAGAGATTGGAGAGTAGTAGAAAAGAAAAAGGGGAGGAGAAAACCAGAAAAAACAAGTCTAAAAGGATCTAGGATCTAGGAGTTAGTTTCTTTCGCGGAACGAAAAGAACGTGTTCAATTCGCACAGAGAAGAGATGTTGATGTGCGTTGAGTGCACGCGATGACAAGAGTAGAGTACATGTTGTTGTTGTTTCCGGCGTGGAGAGCGAGCGACGGGGGGAAAGAGAAGAACAAGTGTGGTGGAAGGAGGGGACGAAGAGCGATGGAGAGGACGCCTATGAGAGGGACGAGAGAGAGAGGAACACACAAGAAAGAGACAGGCACCATGTGCAGGCGATAACTAGATGCAAAACAGTAACAGTGTCGCACAGCAAGTACACACAGAGGGAAGGCGAGATGAAGAAGGCAGCGCAGTGCTACCGTTTGGTCCTTCAGCTCTCATCTCTCGGCTTCCGTTTGTTGGCGCACGGCATGCCGTAGGCTGACACCGACTTCCGAAGAGGCTAGGCCTCTGCTCCGTTAGGTAGATGACAGTGTCCGCACAGCCGTGTGATCTTCGTCTGTGGGGGATGGAGAGACGCGTCTCGAAAAGTCACAGCCACCCCCTACTTCACTACGAGCAGCGTAAAACCGCACAAAATCCTGGCAGCGTAGGATGCACCTTGGCCTAAGGCCATACTTCTCTCACTATTGGTCATGGTAGTTCGCTTTCTCTACTATTTTTTTTTAATTCTTATAATTTTCTTTTCTTTTTTTTGCGGCGCGTGGCGACACAACTCAACGCCGCGTCCATGTTAGACAATACTCTGATGTGTTAATCGTTCTTAGCGTCCTCGTTACAAGTGCTTTCGGCAGTAAGCATGCCACTCCGGGGTTTGAACTTGGGGATTGGGGCGGCAACACCGCGACAGCTAGCACTGGTGTCACCGCATGATGAAACCACGCATCGCTACACGCGCAGCGCCTCTTCGCACTCATGAATCATGGCCTGGCAGACGTACACGGCATCTGACAGCACTGCCCAGCAATCACCCAAGTTCAACGCCAAGGGTGGGGCAACGTATGTGGTGCAGGCCTCCGCGTTCGCCTTAGCAGGCTCCAGCAGCTGATAGCTGTTGCCGCGGCGCGATGGGAGCTGCTGATACCGGAAGTACGACACCTGCCCCGTCGCCCCAGCGGCAACGTGGACTTGCTGGGGCAGTGCCCACTCCTCGCGTAGCGTTGGGTCGACGACGTAGTGGCCCGTGGGAGAAACCAGTAGCACGCAGAGCAGCGGCAGCTGCGTCCAAGGCACCGACTTGCGGAAGGGCTGTGAACGGTCCACCTCGACGGAGACACCCGCGCCGTCTCCCGGGGCCCGGTGCAGCGTGACAGCGGGCAGCTGCAGAGACCGCAGCGCGGCGTGGACGGCGTAGGCGATGGCGGTGAACAAGTTGCCCCCGGTGCACTGCAACACGTGCACATCCACGTGAATGCGAAAGCCAAAGCCCTCGCCAATGTACAGATCAGCAGCGGGAAAGCCGCAGTCCATGCTTGCCTCTGCACTCGCACCGCTGCGGGCACCACTTGCGGCAGCGGTAGCCGACGACGATGACGCGGCGGCCTCCGTGCTGGCGCCGTCCACTCCCTCCTCTGTTCCCTCCGGCACCACCTCAGCTTCGGCCACGCCCTGCTGCTCTTGCACCTGTACCTGCGCAGCTCCAAAAACCTGCCGGATGGTGGACGCGAGAAAGGCCAAGTAGTCACGACGGTAGCGCTGTACATTACGCCCGCCCACGGCGCTGGCGTACGCATCGAGCACGTGCGGCACGGCATCGATGGTAATGTGCAGCTGGCCGCGGCCCGTGTCGCTGACGGAGGCCGACGTCGCAGCCGCCGTGTCCTCCGCCTCCGCATCACCGTTGTCTGTCAACGAGAAGGCGGAAGAGGGAGAGGGAGTCGCACAGCCATCGACGACGGTCGGTGTGGCAGCCGCCAGCACCACCGTGCCGCTCGCCCGCACCTCCACGTAACTGCCACTGTACACCTCCTGCGCCTCGCCACCGGCAGCAACGTCTTCGTGGCCCTCACCACTCGAGGCGGCTGCCGAGGGCCCGGCGCGCGAAGTGATGTGCACCGGTCGGCGCTGCAGCAGTGTGCGGCCGTCCTCACGCACATCGTTGGCGACGCCGTCCTGCACTGCGCGCACCTCCGCAAGACTAATAGCGGCGGTACTCACCGACATGGAAAGTACAGAGAGATTTTTAAAACAGCGACGCTGAAAAGAGCAGATAAATATTTCTGAGTATGTGTATCACCGCACGTGAAGAAGCTTGCGAATACTTAACAGCATCGGAAGAGGAGACAAAGCAGAGTGGAGAGAAAGTAAAGAAGAAGAGAGGAAAGAGCGAAGACGCAGCCACGCGCTGCTTATCAAAACTGCACTATATAATTACTTTTTTTCTCCTTATTGGTGGTAGCCCTTTTTCTGCACCATTTTGTTTTCTTCGTTCAACGTGAGACAAGACATGAGTGCTACCTCTACGTGTTTCTACATGCATATTCGACAATTAATCATGATGGTTGGCGCCTGCGCGCCTTCCGTCAAACCAACTCAGAAGAGCTCTAGATGAGAGCGAAACGCGGCGCACGAAGAGAGAGAAGGAGTCGCTGAGCCCAACCCGGTGCATTTCCTCTGTGACAGACGCTTGTATAGCGTGACGTAATGCCACGAACGCTCGCTCTTTGACGACCATCTCTGTCTTCTTCGTCATGCGTGTGTGCGTGTCTAGATCTTGTTCAAGTCGCTGGTGTCGAAGCTTCGCTGTGTGTGGTTGTTTGTTTGTTTGTTTTGTTTTGTTTTTCGGATTCGCTCGCATGAGCTAAACAAGAGAGAAGAAAAACAGCGCAGCCAAACCCGTCGCGCAGCCGCCCGACTCTGAACGGCCTTCCTACCGCAGCACGCACCAACAATGCAAAAAGAGAGAGAGAAAAGAAATGGAAACCAAGACAGCACCAATAAAACGGCTACGGCGATGTTGCGGTTTCTCCGCGACAAGTAAAAAAAAACATTCAAGCACACGCATCACACGATAAGACCCGATAAATCTAGTTTACAGCAGCACCGTTGGTCTGAAAGAGCACAAAAATCAATGGACAGCTAAAAAAAAAAAGATGATCGACCCATCGCTTCAACAAATCATGTCAAGTGCAGCCACATGCATACACACGCCCCCAGCAAGATAACACATATACAACCCTGCCAAAGACAGCGACCACCACAGCAGAGAGCTACTTGATATGCAGAGACACCGAAAAAAAAATAAGAGAAAAGGCAAGAAAAAAAAACGCTATCGAGCACAGTAAGCAAACAGGAGAAAAATAAAGCGGTCGAGAACATCATAAAAAGAGAGAAACAGAGAGCGGCATGTCACATCACAGCTTATTTGACTTCTGCAGCATATTGAGCTTCTCGCCGATGCCGTAGGCGATCGTCTGCGTGTTGGAGCGAATACGAATTACGCCACTCACGACACCCTTCCCATCGCTCTCGACGCTCACGTTGGCCAAGGCGTCCTCGCCAAAAGCGGTCTGCGCGTACAGGTTGCATGAAACGTAGGCGCACCTCTCCTCCTCTTCAGAGGTGGGCAGCTGGTCCAGCTCGGGGTCGTGCTCCTCCTGCTGCTCCACCTCATACGGCTCCAGCAGCTCCATGTTCAGCTCCTTCACGATGTACCGCACAAAGCTTGGCAGGTCGCGCTTCGTCGTCGACACGGCAATCTTATTCTCCCAGTCGAAGATGCCCCACTTCTCGCGGAACTCCGCCGAGGAGCACGGCCCGGGGTGAATGTAGTTCATGATGTCGACGTGAATGTCGTTGAGGATGAAGCTGCACCGCTGGTTGTTTGGGGCGTCGTACAGCACAGTGCCGTAGATCACTCCCGTCTCCGTCGCGCTCACCTTCAGGGAGGTCCGCACGGCGAGCGTCTCGTGCGGACTCAGCGTGTAGGTCTGCGGACGCTCGCACAGCTTCATCCCACCCAGGGACACGAGCTCGATGGTGAGGTTCGACAGCTGCTGCGAGGTGCAGTTCACCAGCAGCCAGTCCACCGCCACGTCGAACTGGTTCACGGTGATGCTGGCCTCGCAGTACACAGGGTCGTTGAAGCCGGAGAGGGGGGTGGTGTCCTCCAGCTTCTTCAGAAACCGCTCCGCCTTGCGCTCGCTGGACTCCTCCTTCCCACCAGGGCCTGAGGCGTCCGCGGCGGCCTCCAGCTCGAAGACGGCATCCCTGCCCGCGCTCAGCTGGGAGAAGACGACGGGTGCGTCGATGGCGCTGAGCTGCGCTCCAGTTTTGGCGGCGCTGGCAACCTCGGGGCTGCCCGCCCCATCCCGCGCCTCCCGCTGCTCCGCCCGGCCAAGCGCACTGGTGGAGGCTTGCAGCACGTCCACCATGAACGCGGCCTGTGGGTTGGAGAGCAGAGAGACGTTCAGCCGCAGGTGCTCGTGCGTGTCGGCGTCCACCGGGTAGTGCGTGTCCGCATCTGTGCCGTAACGCAACACCTCGCGCACGATGGCCAGGGCGTCGGATTGCGCCGTGTTGCGGGTCGCCGCGTCCACCGTGCCCTTCGCCTTGCCGGTGAAGAGCTGCACGACCAGCTTCGTGAGCGTGCTGGCCAGGGCGGCGGCGAGGAAGTAGTCGCCCTTCAGCAGCGCCTGGCGCAGCCCGCTTGTGTTAATATCCGCGTTCACGGCCGCGTCGGTGTCGCCAGCAGCGATCTGCGGGGAAGGCGAGGTAGATACTGTGGTGTACGACGTCACGTAGGTGCCATCCTCGCGGACGGTTGTCACGGCACGCAAGTTCGGTTGCGCGTTGGCGCTGCTGCCGCCGTTCGCCGCCGCCGCCGTCGTCAGGTTCGCCGCATCCAGTACGGCTGCTGTCGGCGTCTCAAAGGGCAGTGGCGCCACCGCGGCCCTCAGTGTCTCGCAGATGTGCAGAACCTCTGCGGTGGTGTGCGTATACGCGCCAAACATCCACATTGTAGTCCGCATGACGGCGCTGGAGGTCATCATGGGAAAGATCTCTGCGAGCTTCTGCAGCGTCTCATGGCGCAGCTCGGGCTGAGAGAGCAGCACCTCCTTAATGAGGGTGATCACTTCCTTGCTCGTGCTCGACGTGTCGCAAACATAGTCCAGCAGCACCGGCAACATGGCTGGCGCTGATGGTGGGTGGCGCAGCAGGGCAGTGTTCATGGCCTTGATGATCAGCAGGCGGTACGCGGTGGAGACGTTGCTGTCCTCTACCTCAGCGTCCATGCGGCTGGCGCGCGTCAGCTCCTTCTTCATTGCCTGCATGAACGTCTCCGCGTTGCGACGAGTCACCAGCTCCACCGCGAGCTCGATGATGCGCTCGCGGATGGTCATGGTGCCGTCCTGGAGAACGCTCAGGATGTCCAGCAGTGAGTCCTGCAGCACCTGGAGGTAGGGTCCACGCATCTGGTTGAGCTGCTCCACCACAATCAGCCGCACGCTGTTGTCAGAGTGGGATTTAATGAGATCCACGTAGGCCAGTGTGGCTTGGCGAATTGCCGTGGGCGACGAGGAGAGACTGAGCAGCGTGGTGGCGCACTGAAAGCGCACCGCCGCGCTCTTGCTCTGCAGTACGGAGAAGAGCACCGGCACGTAGCGCGCCTTCTCATACGGGTTCGCGCGGATCATCTGCTGGCAGAAGTCGACCACAGACATAAGGAAAGGCCCGTCCACGGCGGAGAGGTTGTTGGAGTCGCGGAAGTCGCTGAGATAGCTCGCTGCCCGC
The DNA here is from genome assembly GCA_030849845.1 of Crithidia brevicula. Classification (NCBI taxonomy): domain Eukaryota; phylum Euglenozoa; class Kinetoplastea; order Trypanosomatida; family Trypanosomatidae; genus Crithidia; species Crithidia brevicula. The sequence goes on along the minus strand of JASAOD010001663.1, from coordinate 4,150 downwards.
TCGGGAGCAAAGGCAGCGAGAAAATCGAGTCCGTTGCGACTCGTCGACACATCCGACTCCTGTCGAACGGCGGCGTCGACGAGCTCCGGCGCATCTGGCAAGAGCTTCGGGAACTTCTTGAAGATGTAGTGCACGGCTAGGACGGCGTTGCGGCGGACGTAGGCCACCTTGTGCGAGAGGTTCTGGACGACAGCGGAGACGAGGGGCTCGATGAGCTCCACCTCGTTCACCTTGCAGAGGAAGCGCAAAGTTAGCCCACGCACGTACTCGTTCGGGTGAAGAAGGTCGTTGCGCAGGAAGCTGCAGATAAGAATGATGACGGGCAGCAGACCATTGGCGTCCCGCTTGTCAATTACCTCCCAGAAGTACAGCACAAGCTTCTTGATAAGGTGGTCGTCGATCGGGGTGATGTAGCGAATCACCGTCATGATAAGGTGGTTCTGCGGCTCGCCGTTGACGTGGAGGCGGATGATTGCCTTGAGCGCCTCTGCGCGCGCGCGCATGTCGCCTTTCTCCAGTGCATCCTTGATTTCCTTGGACGACATCGCACTCACCACCTTGTCTACGCCCACCAGCAGGGTGCTGCTCTCCTCCTGGCTGGAAACCACGACATCGGCGGACATGGCTGTAGCGAGCAGTCAGCTGAAAGAGCAGAAGAAAAACACACACGAAGAGGGAGGGGGGAGTTTGGACTTCACGACCGCCACTCCGCAGTTTGGTGAAGGTGGAAAGGAAAGGAAAAGAAAAGAAACTACTTGGTGGAGAGACAATCAGTTGTGTAATCCTTGTTTGGGGGGTTTTATTTGTTTCTGTTGCTATTGTTTTCGGGTGTGTGTGTGTGTGTGTGTGTGTGCGTGTGTGTGTGTGTATGCGCTTGTCTGAGTGCAGACGTGTTATGCAAGCAAACAAGAACTACGCGTAGATACAAAAAGTAATAAGACCGACTTATAAAGGTCCGTATGCGTCATGCGTGCCACAAACGCGTACATATATAAAAAAAAGAAATGCGGATTAGTATTTGGTTTGATTATGTTGGGAGTAAGAGGTGAAAGGGAGATAAAATGGTGGTCCGTGAAGATTAAGTAGCAGATGCGTCATCTTCGCTGCAGAATCATTACTTGATAATAATAATAAAAACAGAGAGGTGAAAACCTCTTCAACACTAGTGAATGTGTTGGCAGATGATTTGAGTTTTCGTTATGATTTCCTTCTCTTTTTTTTTCCATGAGTTGCTCGCGCTTTGATAAGACACAAAAGGAAAGAGAAATAAAAGAAAAAGGCTTACTGAAGTAAAATTGGAATAGGGCAAAGAGAAAATGAAAAGCTATCAAAACAGTAGAGGTTTTTTACAGCTATATAAAATCCTCATATATTTAAAAAAAAAGAGTGAAAGAAAAAAAAAGTGAAAAAAAACTCTTTGGGAAAGCTGCACAAAGAACGATTGCGTCATGTCTAGTTATAGAAAGAGAGACACACACACATACAGTAGCGGAGGCAAACGCAATCAGCTTTCGAGCCCTCAATACTGGCCTTACCAGCCTCAACGTTAAAGAGAGTTTACCCAGCAGCGTTGCGCTCCTTTCCGTTATTCTTTGTACTTGAATTCACATCACTTGTTTCGTGTTGCTATTCTTGAAGTGAGTAATGTTTTCACTGCACAAGACTAGGCGAAACATGATAAAGTGAATCTCCGAAGAGTGCATTTACAATATATAATAATAAAAGAGGCTTCGACGGTAAAAATCCACCAAGCAAGGCGTTCTTTCTGTTTTCTTTCAAAGAAAAAGAAGCGATGCAGCTGCGTTGTGACACAATCACACACGCACACGCACACACGCGCGGTGTATTATTTTACCGCCGTCACCAAAAAGTGGGAAGGGAATTAGATTCAAAAAAAAAAAAAAACGTTGTTGGCGTGTGTCGAAGTGCTGTTTCTTCGCCCTACCGTTCTCTTATGCCTCTCTCCACCAGCGCCAGTTAGTTTCCGGTTGAAACCCAGCACCCTGCGCACCAATCGGATATCTGTCGCATAGACGCGGGACATCCCGATTGGTCCGTTTGGTGGCAAGTCTTATCCCGAAGACAACGTAGCTAATGCAGAGAGACCCGGAATTTGGGTCGGGTTTACGAAACATAAAATCGAGCCACGCAAAAATAGTATGTGCAACGAAATTAATCAATTTAAGCTTGGAAAGGAAAAAAAATGGTCAGCATGTGTTTTTTTATTATTTTGTTGTTCTTGTTGTGACGGTTGGTTGTTGCCTTACCTAAGCAGCAGACGAGTGCAAGCTGAAGCTGCAAAACAGCTGCTGTGCTGGCAGCTCTGACCGCCTCTGCTCCATCAGTAAAATCAATCACACATCCATCTCCTTCAAGTACAACGACTCGTTGGCGATCTCTCCACTGGCATTGTGCGGAGACACCTCCTTAAGGGAATAGTGCATCGGCGTGCTTCCTAAATTTTGAAGCTGCTGGAGCACCTCCTTTGCGGAGGGGCGAGCGCTCGGGTCTTCCGCCACCATCCTCAGGGCAACCGCCAGCACGGCCTGCTCCTCTGCACTGGGCGCCAGGCCTCTGGAATTCATCGTGGGCATGCACATCTGACGCCGTCCGTCAACATTTTTGAATGTGGGTGTCGAACCCGTGACCAGGTCGACGAACGTGATACCGAGGCTGTACACATCCATGGCGCTCGGATGCTCAAGAATCGTGTCTGCGTTATCTAGCTCGGGGGCCATATAACCAGATGTTCCCACGACGTCGGGACGCAATTCTCGATCTTTGATCGACACGCTAAGACCAAAGTCGGCACAACGCACCAGAGGTGGGAGATCCTCGCTGTCCGGCACGTTAACGATGAAATTGGGAGGCTTCACGTCGCGGTGCACGACCATGCCGGCATGAAGGGCTTCCAGTCCAGCGGTGCACTGCTTGCATATGGACAGGAGAAAACGCGGTGGTAGCCCCTCGCTGCGGTGAGAGCGTACGAAGGCTTCTAAATCTTGATCTCCGGCATCCATCGCAAGACGAATTTCATCCAGATCAACCTCGTAGCAAATGTCGTTGCAAGAGAGGACGTACGGTGACTCCTGGCACACTCTGCTCAAGTCAAACTCCTCCCCTGCATCGTCAAACGCCTTCAATTGCAGCGAGTTCGTCGGGTAACGCGAGAGCAAGATGCGCTTCACTGCGACACAAGCGTGAGTTCCATCGGCGAAGGTGCAGTCCGCTTTTTCAACTGTCCCGAAGCTCCCCTCGCCGAGGACTTCGTGTGTCAAAGTGTAGCGAGGCTTTTGCTCGGTCATTTCTGGTCGAGTGCGAGGCGTACGTGGAACAACGTTTTGGGCTTTTCCAGCCCACCCGCCAACCAGAAGGGGGGTGTCTGACAACGGTGCGTTCAGAATAGCGTGTGTGTGTGGGGGGATGGGAAGCTTATTCCTAGTATTAGTAAGGCCAGTGCATTTTTTTTTTTTTTTTTTGGGGGGGGGGAGCCGGTGTGATAAAGGGGAAGAAAAGATGGGGGGCATAAAAAGAGTGTCTCACCCAAACAACACAAGCGCACAGTATTTTCCAGCACATATATATATATAGTTGACAAGGGCACAACAGGATGCCCGTGGACTCGCAGCCGTGGTTGTCAGCGGTACTTTCGCGTTTCACCGTCGCACAGGAAGACCACTATAGAGGACCCGCCGTGTCTGCATAAGCTGAACCACGTTCTCATTTGTAGGCGCAGGTGCATACAGTAGGGTAAAGAAAGGAGAGCATGTGGAGTGCGCCATCGCCTGTGCTTCCCCTGATGGCAGCAGATACGTTTCGTTCTTATTTATTTGGGTTCATCGCTCGCTACAAATACAATTGCTGTGTGATGTTGCGTGTCTCTGCCAACGTGCGTGCTGCACGACGGACCACTGTGTCAAGGATGTCGGCCCTACTCAGCCGTGTGCAACGAAACAAACTAGGACCTCAACCCTGTGTGTGTGTGTGTGTGTGTGTGTGTGTAAAGAGAAAAAAAGATGGGGAAAGAAAAAGGCAGCTTTTTTTTTTTTTTTGTCTGTCTGCTATCTGTTGGCGTTCTCTTCGTGCTCCTCATTCGCCCTTATCGTTGACCAGAACTAACATCACCTCGCCGCCTCCGTTGGCTCGTTCA
>JASAOD010001662.1:0-13897 GCA_030849845.1 Crithidia brevicula | reverse complement strand
GTTGTCCGTGCCCTCCGCCGTGGCCGGGCCACCCTCAGGCGCGGCACGTGCGAGGCAGCGGTCGCACACCGCCTTACAGATATCCACGTTGCCCAGCCCGTCGGCCTTCTTCTCGTTGATGAGGGCGATGAGCTCGTCGTTGCTTAGCACATCGAAGATGCCGTCGCAGGCGATGGCCACGTACGAGTCGCCGCCCCCGCGCTTCGTTGTGATGACGCCCGGCACCGGTACGACGAGCTGATGCTTCTCATCACGCTTGGTGTCCTTCTTATACACAAAGTCGCCCATCGCACGGCTCATGGCCAGCTGCCCGTTGACGCGGTTGTCCTGCACGAAGCCACCGGCGTCCTCAATGCGCGCCTTCTCCTCCTCCACATCGGGCTTGTGGTCGTAAGAGAGATCGAAGGCGGCCGTGTCGCGGCACAGCACGGCACGGGAGTCGCCCACCCACGCACAGGTGATCTCCTCCGGCGAGACGTAGACCGTGACAGCCGTGGAGCCGGAGCCGCCCTCGCCCAGCGCCGTCCGCAGCTGCGCGTCAACATCCATGAACGCCTCCTCGAAGTTGATGTGGTGGTGGTGCTCGCCCTCCTTGCTCGCGTGCTTCGCAAATGTCTTCGCAAACATGTCACCCGCCAGCTTGGCACACTGGGCGCCGGAGTGGCCATCGAACACGCCGAAGAGGCCCTCCTGGCTGTGGGCGTTGTTAGAGGGGAACTTCACATCGATGAGGTGAGCGTCCTCCATCTGCGCACGCCAGCCTTGCATCTCCCCCACGGCCACATCGAAGTGCGGGTTGTCGGTGCAGGTGTCGCTATGGAAGTCCGTCACGGGCTTGGTGCCGAAGGGGCGTTGTGCTGCCAGAAGCTCCGAGAGAAGCTGCTGGAGCTGCATGTTCTTCTGCCGGTTCAGCAGCGCCTTCTCAACGTCGTTGCTCTTGCGCTGCTCCGCGAGGTCGCCGTGCTTCTTGCGCTGGTCCTCGCGCGCCTTGGCCTCGCGCGCCTCTTTCTCCGTACGCACCTTGCCTACGTGCTCCGTGCTCTTAGACAGCGAGGAGAGGAATTTCTCAAAGTCGTCCTCCTCCGCCTGCTTCTTCGACTTGCCGTTGTTTTTCGGACCGTTGCCCTTCGACGCGTTCTTATTCTTCGGCGGCATTGTGCGGAGTCTGCGTGTGTGTGTGTGTGTGTGTGTGTGTGTGTATGTGATCGTGCACAGCGATGATGAAATACGTGGCAGTGAAAATCTTTTTTTTTTCTTTTTAGGGGAAAAAAAATATACACGGTGCAATGTAAGAGAGCCGTCAAGAAAAACACAATGAATTGAAAAACAGAGTGACAGACAGACCAATGTACTCAACGTAGTTTACAGGGCAACAGCTGAGGTGTACTGCGGGGAAACAAAGAGAGATGGAAAACGAAACCAAAAAGCTTCAGTTGATGATGTCGCTGGCGACGGAGAACTCAATGTCAGATTAGCGAAGACTTCTCTCGACTACCCTTGTCTCTTCGATTAATCTAAATAAATATATCTTTAATTTCGGTGCGGAAGGTGTGTGGTGGAGGTTGTACTAGTTTTGCGTGTGCGTGTGTGTGTGTGTGTGTGTGTGTATGAACGACAGATGACAGCAAAGTCCCTCTCACAAAAAACACAACGAAAAGCGATCTTTCTGATTGGACCTGAATGGCGCGCAGCGCAATGAATCGCAATGATTTTAGAGTTTTATACCAAAATAAGTTAGACATAAGGAAGAGAAGCAAAGAGAGGGAGGTGGGCACACACATGCGCATCGCACGACTAACTCAGTGAGAAGACACCGACCACGTTTAAGAGCATTGTAATCGTTGTTTTGGCAGCCGAAGTACAGGAAAAAAAAAACTGGAAGCTGCAGGAAGCTATGCGATTGGAATAAAGCCTTGTCAAGCAAGGAAGCGAGATCGAACGCTGCTTGGTGTCGAGCGGGGCATCGATGAGCCTCCTCTTTGCCCTCTTCTTTCTGATGCCCCAAGAAAGAGCGAGAGGAGGCGAAGACGATGATCGTGCGGGCTGAACCCTCAACGCAGCTTGCCCCCACCATCGGGCAGCAACGACGCTGATCTACATCAGCAATTTATTAATTTTATGTTTAATGAACGGCCTTCGCCACCATGCAAAGCAGACAAAGACCAAAAGTGCTGGCGGCTCGCCACGTCACGTTGCTACTCAACCCCTCTTTCTAGCACTGCCTTTCAACGTCATATTACCCCTCCGGTTTAAAGCTGTTAAGCCTGTTTTTGTTTTTCTTTTCATGCGCGTAGGAACCCACGTGGTGTTCAGCCTGATGACCAGCAAACGAACTCGACGAAATGGAACAGAGGAAATCAAGAAAAGCAACAGGCGGGGGTCGCAAGCGAGAAATATACAAAAAAAAAAAAGACACGGCAAAACAAACACAAGATGGAAAAAGAAAAAAACATTCAAGAGAAAAGACAACGACAGCCATGTAAAGATAGGTGCCCATGTGACGGAGCTCCGCCATCGCGAGAGTCACTGACACGCTCATGCGCACATTCAGCATCAGCACTTAAAGAGATCGGGCAAAGGCACGCAGATGAGGAAATTGAAAAAAAAAAAGACCACTTTAACACCAGTCCGACGAGCACCACCAACACAAGAACCGGCAAAGGAAACTAGCAAATAAAAAAGACAGAGGAGCAGCGGTCGCAAACGTTGAGAACTGTTAAGAAAAAAAAAATGAAATGAAAAGAAATTAGTTCATGGCTCATCGCCAACACTACAGCTGACGATGCATGAGATCGACCAATACAAAACGCAATCGACAGTCCAGAAGACCACAATCAAATAGGCAGATACGGCAACACAGTCAAAAGCCCACACCTCAACAAAAGAGTATATATACTATTATTATATTTCAGGAATGAAGCAGATGATAGACAAAACTCGCTCATGTGTACAAAAAAAAAAAAAGATCAAGCAGCCCCTTGCCAGCTACGTTAACGTGTATCAGCTGGGAAAGCCACTCGTCTCCTCTGCGGTGATCGCCGGCGGAGCTGCGCTGCTCGGCTTGCCAGCAGGGCGAGCGACCGGTGCTGCTGGTGCTGTGGCCGCTGCGGTGGGCTGTGGGTGTTGCGCGGAGCCCTGCTGGCGATGCTGCGCCTCCCGCTCCTGCTGCTGCAAGAGGTCCGATGTGTAGAGGGGCATCAGAAAGGGGTGCTGCAGGGCGTCCCGGCAGCTCATGCGATCCTCCGGCTGGTAGCGCAGGAAGCGGGCAACAAAGTCGTGAAACTCGCGATAGGCCTTCTCATCGTGCCCTGGTGTGTCGAGTCGGCGACCACGCGGACCGCCGGTGGTGACGCCGATGACGCTTTCGAGTGTCCGCCGCTCCGGCACCGGCTCCTTGAGCTGAAAGCCCGCAGCGAGACTACCATAGTAAAATCGATTTGCCTTGGGCGATGCAGCGATCATCTCGGCCGGCATCGGCCCCAGTGTACACTCGAATTTGGCAAGCTGGGCAGCCTCTGTGCGGCCGTCGAAGAGCGGCACGCCGGTGTGCAGCTCCACCAAGACACAGGCGAGCGACCAGCGATCGATGGCGGTGCCGTACTCCAAGAACAAGATCACCTCCGGGCTGCGATAGAAGCGACTTTGGATGTAGCGATGGAAGCGCTTGGCGGTGTAGCAGGCGGAGCCGAAGTCGATGAGGCGGATGCCGCTGCGGTTCTGGTTGCGCAGCAGGATGTTCTCCGGCTTGAGGTCGCAGTGGATGATCGGGTGTGGCTTCTGCGACTCCAGCTGCCATAAGGTGTGGGTGAGCTGGTAGGCGAACTTGCGGACAAGGTCCAGGCTTACCCCGTTGAAGCGCGTGCACTTGATCAGCTGATACAGATTGAAGCTCAGCAGCTCGAACACCAGCACGAGATGCCCCTGCCACTCGAACACCTTGAGAAGACGCACGACGAGGTGGTTCAGCGCGGGGTTCTCGTTGAGTCGCAGGAGAATATCCAGTTCTAGCTTGGCCTGACTGCGGAAGCTCGACCCACGCCGAGTAATCTTCATCGCCACCGCTTCTGACCGCTTCTGATCGAAGCCGCGGATCACCGTCCCAAAGCTGCCCTTCCCGAGCACCTCCTGCGCGATGTACCGCTGGAAGACGACCTCGCCCGGGAGAAAGAGATAATGACCATCCTTATCGTCGTAGCCGTTGTTGTACTTCGGCCCCGGCGACTCCAGTCGGCGCTGGGCGCAGTACTGCGCGTTTACCACCTTATACAACTCCAGCAGATTCGTGCTGAGCGCCACCGCGGGACGCGTGTAGGGGTCCGATGATCTGCGCGTCTTCTCCCTCTCCAATGCCGAGCTGACATTGGCATTAGTGTTGCTGGTGTCGGTCTTGAGGGGCGGAGGAGGAGGCGGCATAGGGGGCAGGGCGGTCAGCGTGGCGGCAGCCGTACTGGCCGCAGCAGGTTTGCCGGGCTGCAACGGCGGTGGCGGCACGCTGTTGCTGAAGGTAAGACGACCGAGACCGGAGGAGGAGGAGAGGCCCGCCGCGCCGCCGTTCGATGAGGAAGACAGCGTAGGAGGAATCGAAGAAGGTGCAGCAGCAGCAACGGCAACACTAGTAGGGTCAGTGCTATTCTTTAGTGGGGGCCCTGACGGACCACTCGTCATGAGCGGTGAGGACGAGGAGGATGGAGCGGAGGCCTCTGTGGTATACAGCGTCGTGGCCACAGCGGTGGACGCTGAGGCGGAGTGGGATGTGTCGGGTGGGGGAGGAGCCACAGCGCTCACCGCCCCCAGCGGATCCACGTGGCGGCCCGGACCGCCGGCTCCGCTTATGTTCGGCCCTTCGGCTTGAGCACGGGCACTGGACAGCGAAGAGGGCCGCGGGCGTGCCGCGGAGGAAGGCCCGGTGGACGGAGCCCCCCGCCCACCACTGATGTTCGAAGATTGCGGCGTGACGGCCAAGTGCGGCTCCGCAGGGCGGTGCTCGCGGCTGTGCGGGGCCACAGCGGTGGGCTCGCCTGCGGTGCTGGGCTCTGCGAAGGACGTCCCCGTCATCGTCTCCTGCGCGTGCCATCCCGTGGTGGGGGCCAAGCTGGCGGCGGTGGATGATGTTGCGCTGGGGTGGCTGGCCGCTGCGGCATCACCCTCTGCCTCGTAGGGGGCGTGCGTTTCGGCCTCGGTTCGCTTGTGACCCATGGCGGAAGGCTTGGCGGAGGGCCCTGGTGCTGCTAGTCTCGCAGTGTCGGACATCACACTCCTCACACAACTGAAAACCGCGCCGCTACGGGAAAGAGGCCTACCTTATAATAAAAAAAAAGGAGGAAGAACGCCAATTGTCGACAGCCTCTTTCACAGCTGCTCGAGAAAAAAAAAAAAATTGGATAGAGCCAGCAATCTGGAAAAGCGAAGAAGAGAAAGCTTTCTATTTCGTAGTGTTGGAGGTGTAATTCTCCTTATTATAAAATATATATATGTATATATATGTGTGTATCTGATGTGTGCGTTCCTCTATTCCTCTTTCCGCACTAGCCAGCGCAGCTAGATCACTGGGGGGGATAGTTGCCTGCCTGCGTTTCTGCTCTTCTGCCTGGCACGCACACCCGCACAATTAGCTACAGGAAATTTTCAAAAAAAAAAAAAGGGTTGCAGCTCCAAAAAGAATGTAAGCCAGCACCTGTAGTAAGATCAACAAGAAACAGGAGAGTAGAGTGCGGACAAGGAGAGAACAGCCTGCTTGGTTTGCGCGACTCGTATCCCAGCGTTTTTTACACAACAGGCGAATTCAGTGCTGTACACCTCAGAGAGAGAAGAGGATGCAGAAACACGGTAAAATGAAAAGAGCCTCCGTGCTCCAGGTAGCTGAATGAAGTGCGCGGTGAAGTCTGCAGCCTGTCCGTACGCGCCGCACACACAAGAAAACACGCAGAAAAGCAGGTAGCGCTTCCGCCACAGATGCCAGAGAGCTGTGTAGAACTATAAAAAAAAAAAAGGAAGTTATCTGGATAGCGCGTTATCTTTCCCGCATACTCTCCCGAGATGAACTTCTGGTTTCGAACTTGATCGGAAAGGTTGAAGTTCAGAGGATAACAAAAGAAGAGAAAAATAGTACAGATAACAGAGAAAAAAATTAAGAAGCGAACGAATGCAAGGCTTTCGTATGAAGATATAGAGATATTGTTGTGGTGGTGGTTGTTGTTTTCCGTTTCACAGCTTACTTTGAATGAAGGATGTCCTCAGTACTGACTCAGAGTGAAAAAATAGATGGGCGGGCAACGTTCGCCTTGATGAAAGCCTTCTTTGTGTTTTTTTCTTTTGGGGTTTTTTTTTTTTCTTTCTGTCTCCCGCAAATGGGTGATCACGAGTAATCGCGCACCGTGTGTATATAGCGGTGACGCTCGCAAAGGAAAGACCCAATCACTGTGTGCTTTGCCGTGTGCTACGGCAACAAAAAAAAAAAAGAAGGGGCCGACAAAATGCCGAGGGTCAAAAATAAATTAATTTAAAATAAGAGAGAGATGTTTGAGAGGAGAGGATAGAGAGAGAGAGAGAGAGACGCGAAAGAGAACGCGAGGAGAGGAGTAGAGACAAAATCTCTGAAGTTTCCCAGACTTCGCTGCGTACTACTCCGGTTTGTCTTAATCTCCTCCGCTTGAATAAACACGGTGTGGCAGCAGATCACGCTTCTGTGCTTTAATTTCTTTTTCTCTTTTTCAAATTTGTTTTATGCCCTGGCTGCTATTGCGGCTGCCTACGCACAGAGGCGGAACTCTCTTTGGATAGGTGTGTGTATGTGAGTGCTCAGATAACAAAACACAATTCTCCTCAGCGAGCGGGGGAGGTAGTAGGCTCGTTTGCCCACAGCTAGGAACGAAAAGAAAAGGAAAGTAAAAGCTGAGTTAACAAAAAAAAATACGGTGAATTGTTTAAAAAAAAAAAAATGTTTTATTCTTTAAAGAAAACAGGTTAGACCCTCAGTACAGTATAAAGAGAGTAACGTAAATTGTGAGACAGAATATATATATAAACAACGAAGTGAGATGTAGACAGACAGACAAAGTAAGACTGAACAGCGAAACGGTGAATCGGGGTGAAGATGTGGGGGAGAAGAGAGAGAGAGAGAGACAACGAAAGAGGGCCAGGCAAGGGGAAAGGTGTACCTCAAACAACGAGAAGGCCTATACACCTTCAACTAGATGGGCAGAGCAAAAAAAAAGGTGCAACGTACTTTTTTTTTTGATGTTGTGGAGCGTGTGAGAAACACCAATAGGGAGAGTGTTGGGGCACAGCGGAGACACCGTATGTGTACCCACGCGCCGAATATATATAAAAGATGTTGGTTGTAAGGCATATGTGTTGGAAGAGAAAGTAGGAAAGAGAGAGAGAGAGAGAGAGATAAAACAGCAGGTGACAAGTTGAGATGAGATCCTGACGTTAAACCACTCGTGTTGTAGCGTAGGTTTCATTTCGGTTTTTAGGGTTTTTTTTTATGTTGTTGTTGCAAACAGTTTGATAGAGTTGATTGGCTTCGTTGCCCCTCCCCTGCAAAGAACACAAACAATTGGGATGCAAAAAAAAAAAAAAATTAAAGGTGTTATACGCTTTGAAACTCATGCAGCAGTAGAACGTGTCAATACTTTGACAATTATTATAATTTCTTGTGGGGCTTTGTCTTTGTTTTTACTTTGGAGAAGAGGAGAGGTGTCGCATGAACATCTGATTATGTCCACCGTCTGCACGTGCGTGGGTAAGTACATACACGCAATGGGGCAACAACACCGCCTCATTCGTTCCATTGCCATCTTCTCTTTCTTTGATCTATTTGTCTTGTTGTCTGCTTTCCGAGCAGTATACGTATATATACGTGGCGTGACATTATAGCACGATTAGGATGAAGCAAGAGAGGATACAAAATGGAGATGAAAAACAGCCATGACAAAGAGATAACATCGTGGATGTAGGGAGGTGCTGCATTGAAAGACATAGGCAGCCCCAAGCGACTGAGACAACAACGCAGAAGCATCTCCTTGATAGCAAGAAACAAGCAGAGTACAAAGAAACAAATAAACAAATAAATAAATAAACAAGCTCTTTGCCAAAATGTGGGTAAAACCTACCTTAATAACGCGCAATCCGGGAAGCGTATGTTATTAAGCACGGATGGGTTAAGTGGTATAGCGAGAGATGAAAAAACAAGAGGGTTCAATAAGTGAAAAGATGACAGGGTTTTTTTTTTTCAACAAGCACTTTACAGCCTCCTTGTCACAAAGCAAGTGATGAATATATGTATAATTTTTAAAAAGAAAAGGCAGAAAGAAAGGCGCATCGCATGACACTGAGTTAAAAAAGAAAAAAAAAACTGACACACAGTTGATGTATTCGTGTTTTGAGTGCGCATGTGCGCGTGCGTGCTGGTAGAACAAGCAGACAACGCTCCTCGCTTTCTCCTCCGAGCCACTTGCACATGCCTCATTATCCAGTCGGGCGGGAACACAGGGCACACCTGCGCGGCGTGCCTTTAAGAAAACCACCGGTCGCGAAGTCGGTGCAGCACGATGCGGGGTGACAGCGGCGCCGCCCGACCACCTCCAGCGGGGGAGGAGCTTTGAGTGGCCGCGTTGGCCTCGGTGGAATTTGGGCCTCCCGCACCGGCTGCACGGAGGCACCGGGAGCACTGCCGCACCACGTACTCCAACACGTTCAGGGCGGCCGTCGGGATCCCTGGCGAGGCATCAGGACGGCTGTCCTCCAACACCGCCTGCACACACCCGACCATTGCGCGAAGGCCGTCAACAATGTCACGCCGCTCGCAGTCTCGGCGAGCCCAGCGGAGGCGCAATCGCTGATGGGCCGTGGAGAGTTCTTCGAATTTACGTTGAAGGCTCGCGAGCTCTGCACGTTCGCCGGATGGTGGTGATGACGACCTTGGAGGACATTGGTGATGCAAGAGGCGGTCCTCCGTGTCCACTTCCTCGTGACTGCTCTCGCTGGCATCCGTCGTGTCGTCCTCCGACCACGCCACGCTGATGCCGACACCACCGCCATCCCCACGCAGATTGTTGTTGTCGTCGTTGTCGTCCACTGCCACACTGCGGTTCCGTTGGGTGAGTGGGGCGGCGTCGACGGGTGGCAGCGCTGTGTGCGCCCCACGTTGCCCCACCGGCGCCGCCTGCACGTCGAGACGGAGATGCAGGGCGGGACCCTCACAGTACGCGACCGCAGCTGGCTCACACGTGTCCTTCGAGCCGTGTGCAACCTCAGCAGCGCACGGCGCCTCCAGACCCTCCACGTCTACTCCCGCAGGGTGCGCCTCAGCGACAACACCGCGGGTTGAGGGAGTGGAGCGTGTGGGGGAGGAAGTGGGCTGCGCAGTCGACGTGGTGGTCTTGAACAGTGCTCTCACAGTGCTGCTCCGGAGCGTCGCAGGCACCGCAGCCGCCGCGTCTTCGCTTTCGTCGTCGTCCGTAATCTCCGGGGACACCGGCGGGGAGCCCCAGGGAATGTGTTGTGGCACGTCGCCATCGGCCTCGCAGCGTGCGCTGTCGTCCCCTGCCTCGTCCTCAAAGGAGAAGGGGCGCGATGCACGCTGGGCAAAGTCTGTTGCGTAGAGCAGCGACGTCTGCAGTGCCATAATGCGCTCCTGCTGCTGCAGGATCACCTCTAGCAAGTACCGATGCGTGGAGGAGTCCGAGCTGTTAGGGGGAGACGAGGGAGGTGGCGACTTGCTGACGCTGTGGCGAGTGTCATCGCTCTCTTTTCTTTTCGAGCGACCCGCCTTCTTCAGCGAAGGATGGCGCGGGAGTGGCGAGGGCACCGTCGGTCGTCTCTCAGTGGCAGGGTAGCTCCTGTCTGCGGACGCCGGTGTGTCTGCGGCAACGGTGTGGGGCGTGGCAATGTCCATGGATGAGCAGGGATAGGATGCAGGCACAGCACAAAAATGCGCACTTGTCGTTTCAGCACCGCCTCCGCTTTCCATCACCTAGCCTCCAAAGAGAAAGAAAGGCAAAAATAAAAAAGAAGAAAGTAGCGCAAATAGTGGAAAGTAAAAAAACAGAAAAGCTGTTGACAGAGCGGACGAAAACAATTAAAAAAAAAAAGAGCTTAAGTGTTTCCCCTTTTTGCGCTTTGTATGATGTGTCGATGACGTGAGAAAATGAAACGAAAAAAAAAAGAACAGGGAAGAGAAAAGTGGAGAGGACAGGATAAGAAACATGGCATTCCTTGTCTAATTGGAGCAGAACAGCTGGACAAGCTGCTGCTAGACGAAGCCGCCCTCCGCTTCCGCATTTTTTCCATTGCGCAGCTCGTCATCTACGTGTGTGTACTTCATGGCTTGTCGCTGATGGGAGGACGCACAGCATTGCGGTCTCCTTCAAGGCTGTACATCTTTCTCCTTTATTGGCATCTTCTCTCACATAGAACAAAAGGAAAAATACACAAGCAAGGGCAGCGGAAGTGAAGTCGCTGAGTAGACGATGACAACTATGTTCATCTTGCTGGTGTCGCTACGTTGCCACAAAGATGGTTGAAGATGCTTAAGCATGAGAAGAAATTGACGCTTAAATAAACAAATAGAAGAAAGATACCGCCAGCGCCTTAAGGCTGCATCGACGCGGCGCGCTTCACGAAGTCGCCGTTCGGGTCGGTGATCCAGCCGACTGCCGTGTACTTGCTGCGCAGCCGCTCCTCCCACTCATGCAACGTCTGTAGGTGGCTCGGCGCCAACGTGGTCCAGTCAGCGTTGATCTCGTCGCGGCTGACGACGACCTTGCCCAGCTGGCGGGAGCTGTCGCAGCCGGCAAACGCGCTGTACGGGCCCTCTGGACCGTACCAGTCCAGCGACACATTGTAGATCACCCCCTTCACGCCCACGAAGGCCTCCGGCTTCGTGCGGCCGTCGTATTCAGCAAGCTCCTCCACCGTGTACGCACGTGGCACAAAGACATTGACGAGTGGCTTCTCTGCCAGCCGCTCGCGACTGCGCAGTTTCAGCCGCAGCAGCAGCGTGGCGATAAGGCCCAGCACAACGCCGACGACGATGGCCATTGGCCGTACTTCGCCCGCCTTGGCGGTAAGAGCGTTGGTCATATTCGATGAGAAGAGAAACGCTGCGATGTTTATATGGATGCTGGATCTGCGTGGCCGTGTTTGGTGTATAAAAGCAAAGTGAGTGTATTTGATAGTTTTTTTGTTGTTGTAATTTTATTTTTCGTTGCGTTCAGCAGTACACTTTACACGAATAGAAAGAAACAACGAAATCTCAGCTCGTGTCTGATGCTTACTCGTACGCGTTGCAAGAGGTTTAGGAAGCCAGAGAACTGTATAAGCTCAGGCGGAGTGTTGTGGGGCACGAAAACGAAACAAAGGGAGCAGACACACTCCTACAAGGGGCGGGAAATAAACTAAAAAGACGGAGATGTATAGAAGGGCTGCAGGAAGGTTGCAGTAGAAAAAAAAAAACACGCACAGAAAAGAACGAGTAGCTTAGAAGAGGGTAATGTAGGGAATGATGATGATGGTGCTAGAAGCTGTAGCAAACCTGTTCATGTCCAGCAAGTGTGTTGAGAGCGCGGTTTAGCGTGCGGTGTCCAGGGGGAGACATGTGCGTAGTGAACGAACGTCATCAACACCGCGAAAAGGCAAAAGAGAAGGAGGGAGAGAGAGAAGACGCGAGTAGTGAGAGATTGAGGAACGGCACGGATGACGCAGAACCCAGAAGCAGTGCCACAAAACTTTGCTGGCAGTGAAGACAAGACACACTCGACCGCGTCGGGGAAAGGAAGCGACGGAAAAGGGAGGACTTTAAACGCTTTTTGGCGACTTTGCAAAGTGTTAACGTGGGACATGCAAATCCGATCTCTCCCTCTGACTTTTTGACGTAACGAATTGTTGCGCTCACAAACTCCTGCAGTAAAGAAGCGACAGTCAACAGCATCGTTTGTCCTCTTTCGTTGTTGTTGATGTTGGGACGCATAGCTCGAAGTCGACGCCACAAAAAAAAAAAAAAACGGCTGGGAGAACCCCCGACAAAGGGCAATGGTGATGGTGATGGTGATGGTCGAGAGCGGGAACTCAGCTAAGAGGATAGCAACCACTAAGCAAAGCGCGAGAGCAAATAAACAAAAAAAAAGAATACAAAATTGAAGTGGACCTGTGCAGTAGGTGGCGCCACAAGCAGCTCAGCAGGACATAGAGGAGTGCCCTCAACGCTCTCAAGAAACCCCCCTTCACCAAAAGGAAGAGTGAGAGGTTAATAATAATAAAAGAGAAAAAGAAGAGACCTCTGGTGCTTCAGAAGAGGCTCTGCAGCAGCAAGTGCACAAAGCACCGCGAAGGAGGACTAACGCACAATGCCATCCACCCCAAGCTCCGTCTCGAGACGCTCGATCGAGTAGGTGGGAGAGATGCTAAGGAGAAGGGCCTCCACACACTTCGCCACAACGTACCCAAACTTGCAACCACATGACACAGGCCCCGTCTGGCCCTCCGGTTTAAAGAGGCGGCCAAGGAAGGACGGCGCGGACACCGTCCCTGTCTCGTGCCCGATCCTAAAACTACGCACCACCGCACGCAGCGCAGAGAAGACGGCGAAGGCACCCATGACCATGAGAAGAAGACTCACGTCGTTGTTCGATTGGGTGTACACCAGATAGCCCAGTAACGCAAACTGGATCAGATGCGCAACATTGTCCGCCACCCAACGCATCAACACTTCCACGATACTGCTCAGGGCACCACCGAGACGTGCAAGAACACCCAGCCCTTGCAGCTGCGGCTGCGCAGGTGGGGGAGGGGCTCGGCCGCCAGCAGCAGCAGCACGGGTATCTTCGGTGGCTGGAGGGAGGTCGGCAAGTCCGTGGACGCGCTGGCGAACACCGCCGTGCCGCTCCTGCGCCAGTGCGGTCAAGTCAGCGCAGAGGTCCGCTGCAAGACGGCGGCGACGCTCCCGCTCAGCGCTGTCCTCCTCGGTGCGCACCTCCTCCAGCTCTCGCGGGTGGTGGACGGCCTCCGGCGTGGCGCTTTGACGTGCGAAGTCGGACTTCTTTGAGGCCACGTAGAACTCACGGAACTCCTCAAAGGTTAATGCGCGGCGCGGTGGTGACGAGGCAGCTGGCGCAGAAGTGAGTGCGGCTGCTGCATCTTGATTCTGATCGGCTTCGCCCGCGGAAGGCGGCACAGCCTCACCTGTCGGGACGCCAGAGGGTGGTGGGGAGGACATGCAAGATAACGATGCGTACGTATCAACAAAGACTGAAAAACAAATAACATCATAACCGGAGAGAGGGCAGAGAAAAAAAGCAAGAGTGGGAGAAAGTTAAAAAGACGGAGGCACATGCGCAACGAAGAAGAGCCACTTATAGTAAATGAGAGATGGCATTGCAGGGAGGTACGACGGCAACGGCTGGTTGCGTACCGCCCTCGCATCAACGCCTTCTCTCTTCCCTCTACTTTTTCTCACGCAACGCAGGTTTATGCTGTGCGACAGCGACGGCGCGCGCGCACACGAGCACGGCGCCGCTGGAGAGTTTCTCACCAGGTAAACCCTTCAAAAACAAAAGAGAGGACAGAGGCGGAGCAGCGCAGAGACAAAGCATGCAAATACGCAATTTATGAGATTGGCCTTCATTTATCTCTCTCTCTCAATGACACCTCCTCTCCACCGTCTCATCCTCGACGCGCACTGAGCGCACGATATAAAAAAAAGTTGCTGGCGAGTGCATCATACCTTTTTTCGATGCTGATGTTCATATTATTGCTTTTTTTTTGCTATGTTTTTGTTATCATTTACGAACACACAGTGAAATGAGAAAAAAAAACCATTCGTGAGATAGGTGTTTCAGTGCACACTTTACGCGTAGCCGAACTTCTTCAGGACCTCCACGTTGTGCTTCGGCATCTT
>JASAOD010001661.1:0-13878 GCA_030849845.1 Crithidia brevicula | reverse complement strand
TCTTACCTCGAACTCACCGCACAACCCGATTAATCCTACAAACACGAGAAACTGGAAAAAACATAAAAAAGGAGCGGTGCGAAACGATTGGCAATGGTACACGCTGCCGCGCCATCACGTTATTAATCGCTATATGCACGTCGATACCGTGGGTGTTGCCCGAATCATCACACATTGGAACCGCTCCAGCACCGCTTCCTCACACCATTTGCAGTTCGCACACCACAGCTCTCACCGCCGCAGTTGGTTGGTCCTACCGGATCAAGCAGGCAGAAAATGTGAAGAAAGTAGAGGGATAATGCGGAACATTAAGAATAATAGTAACATAAAAAAAAAAACCGTGCTTGCTCACGTACACATACACGTACCCATCCAAGGGTTAATATAAGCATGGCACAACACATAAGCGCTCCTTCAAACACAACTGTACAACGCGGACGGCACATAAACGCATACTGACATTTGGCGTTTAGTGATGCTCTCCTACCAAAGTAGGAAACACAAGCTTCTCAAAAAAAAAAAGGGTTTGAAAGCGAATGTATGCTGCACACCAAGACGCACCGTGCACACACACAAAAAAAAAGGGAGTAATAATAGCACTACTAAACAACAAAAACAAAACAAAACGGAGTCGCCTGGACGATTGATCGTTGTCGAATCGACTGCGCTCCTTCAATGCCATACCGCACCGAGTTCCAGAGGTGCATCTCGGGATACGCTAGCGGGTGAGAAGACATGATAAGATGCAAAATTATGCTTCAGCATCACCTTCACCTATTAAAGCAGTAGAGAGCGCCTTTTCTGCGCACAACTCATACATGTGAAGACCGCTTGAACTGCGGTTCCTCCCACCCCTCGCTACAACACAACTCGTGCGTTCAGCTCCTTGTACGAAACTGCGTACAGCCAGTAGCATACAGAAGAGTCATAATCAAAAAGAAGGTACTCTCCTTCTGGTATAATTAGGTTGCCATTAGTGAGCGTGGTTCTTGTTTTCGCTGTGCTGTGAGGGGGCAGCGCAGTTCTTGCCGCACTCCATCGTGCCCACGGCCACGGGATCGACTTGGATGGTGGTGTGGCCGATGCCAAAGTGCACCTGGCAAATGTGCTGCGCCTTGGCGAGGACAGCGGGGCTGTCTGAGACGAGGTGGACGGACAGGGACACGTACTCCGCAGACAGCGACCAAATGTGCAGGTCGTGCACGCTGACCACGCCGTCAATCTCCATCAGCGCCTCCTCCAGTGCCGCGTAGTCGATGTTGCGTGGGGTGCTCTCCATGAGAATGCCGAAGAGTTCCATCAGCAGCGCCTTGGTCATGTTCAGCGTGATGACGGCAAACATCACAGAGCAGAACGGGTCAGCGAGGTTGAAAATCGAGTACTGGTAGGTGTGGGTGCCGTAGTAGGCGTAGTTGGCGACGTAGATGAAAATACCGGCCAGGATAACGCCAAGGGACTGCACACAGTCGCCCAGCGCGTGAAGGATGGCTGCGTGGACGGCGAAGCCCTTCTGGCTGCCGAGGCCAGTGCCAGTGCGTGCGTCTTCAGCACCGCCGTGACCGTGATCGTGTCCATGATCGTGGTCGTGGTCGTGACCATGATCCTCGTGCTCGTGCTCGTCGTGCTCACCGTGGCTGTGCCCGTGCGAAGAGCCAAAGTGGCTGTGTCCGTGCGAGCCGCCAAAGTACAAGATGGAGGCGCAGACGACGTTCACCGCCATGCCAAGGATGCCAACCAGCACCATCAGACGCGAGTCGACGGCCTTGCACTCCCGCACGCGGTTGTTGCCCAGTGCGAGCTGCGTCGGAACGCGGCTGCAGAGGTACATGTCGTAGGTGCGGTAGCCAGCCTCCATCACAATCCACGCAACGAGGGCCCAGATGGAAAACACAGAAATCAGCGTGCCGATCACCTCCGCGCGGTGCCAGCCGTAGCTGTAGCGGCCACACGCCGCACGGCCCGCCGCCACCAAGGCGCCAATGCTGAGGGCATAGGATCCCACATCGGTGAGGAGGTGAATGGCATCCGTCAGCAGGGCCAGGGAGTGGGCAATGACACCACTGGCGAATTCCACGATCATAAAGACGAAGCAGAAGGTGAGTGCGATGAAGAGAACGCGCTTCTCGGAGTTGCGGCGGGCGTGGACGGCGTCGATGGCCTGCGCGATCACCTTGGCTTCTCCTGGTGTGACATCGACGCTCACCGGCGCCGTGTCGTAGGTTTTCTTATCGGCCGCCGCCCCCGCACCACCAGCGAGGGCCGTCCTCTCGTTAGGTTGCACACCGGACATACGCGCTGCCTTCTGTGGGTTCTGTGTTGGAATACAAAGAGAAAACACGATAGAATTGCTCAGCGGTATTGAGAACACAAAGCAGAGAACAACAAGTGCACTTAACTTAGCTAATTACGCACAACGAATAACAGAGAAGGTTAACAAAGAAGAAAATAAAATTAGTGGAGAGCACAGACAGCACGAGCTGAGCTGATCCTTCACGGAAGACTATCAGCAATACGGAAAGCAAACTTATAATAATAGAGGAGATCCAAGTGTATAGAAGCACGAGAAAGAAAGCCGAGTGCGCTGTGTGGAATCAGAAAAAAAAAAAAAACAGAAGGGGCGAAAGTCAGCTTGAAAGAGAAGAGGCAATAATGGGTTGTTATTGCTACCTCGCATGGAAGAGAGAGAGACAAGAATGAAGGGAAAATGGAAGGAAAGGCAGAGCTCGATAGACGCATAATGATTAAAGTGAGAAAGAAACGCTGTGTGCACTGCAACTTCACGTGTTGCAGATAAAGAGTGACGTCGAAGACGCTTCGGGCGATAAGCGTGCGTGCATGTAGGCATGTACACAATGTGCCTCACACAGTGCAATCGCAAAGCAAGAAATAATAGGTGCAGCCTTTGGAAAACAGCAATAACGCGTTTTCAATCCGCTCCTTCCGTTCAATGAGTTGACATGAAGTGCTTACATCCCACTTGGTGGAGTTTTTTTTCATATAGCCAGAAATGCTGAATAGAAAGCAATACAGCAAGCAACAGAACCGTGTCTGCCTCAAGTTCGACGGTGCGCTACACTAAGCGCGTCAACGGTTGTATCGGGTACTCATTCACTGAATCGCAGAGAAAGTAAGAGGAGTTGTAAACATGAACGGTACTACTTACCAAGCTCTTTTTTCCACTCTTCTCAACAGAGCTAATTTCCCTCCAAATAGACGGGTCTTCTCAACATCAATCCTTTCGGGTCGGTAATAGAGGGGTACTCGATGGCTTTGCCATCAGCAAAGGAACACGATAGAAGAACGCGGAGAAGAAAAAAAAAAGAGAAACCTGCTCTCGCTCACGTGGGCAGGCAGCTGTTGTGGGAAGCTAACAAGTGTAAGAGTAAAGCAGAATGAGGTATCATAATGTATACAGAGCAACAAGGATAAGAACAAAACACACGAGGGAGCACATAGCGTAGGGTAATAAAGGGGAACCAAAGAGAGGAAAGCAATCAGTGACAATAGTTTATATAAAGAACAGCCACAAAAGGGGGATAAACTCACAGTCAGCTACAGTTCCACGCACAAACACAAACACAGGACTTGACCAGCACGCACAAGCGCACAAGTATTAGACAATGGTAAAAGGAAAGAAGCAGGAAGTATTTAAAAAAAAAAAACAAGCTGAGCAATGTGATTCGTTTCCGCCCTCTCTCTCTTTCTCTCTGCATACACATGTGATAGTGGCATTCTGCGAAACACAAAACCCAAGATTAGAACAAAAAAAACGGCCCGCTGCCAACTTCCCTACTGCAGGGCGGTGCGGTGCAAGATGATGCTCTTCTTCTTCTTCGGGGCCATTGGCACAAAGTCGTCGGCCGCACCTATTGTCCTGCCCTCCGAGTCCACCACCGCCGTGTTCTCCTCGCTACCTAGATGCAGGCTCATCTGCTGACTCGCCAGGTTGCTGCCGTACTCCGCGTGCACCTCCTCCTTGCTGGCGAGCAGCGGCATCGTGCGCACAGCCACCTCCAGCGAGAAGTCCATGTCGCGTCCAGCGTCCTGCAGGACAATGCCGGGGTCCTCGAAGCCCCACCGCGGTGTCACGGCGCGAGAAGGATATTTGAAGCATGTCATGGGGGAGGTGCCCGCCTTCGACCGGCGGCGCAGCGACGTGTCACGCTGACGCGAAGACGTCGTGTTGGACTGCGTGAGCGTTGAGGCGAATGCGCTGGACCTGCGCGTGGCGGCCACGCTGACCTCGGTGTCGTACAACTCAATATCGTCCGCCTCCACCTTCACACACAAGATAGGGTGCGCGTTGAAGTTTTGCGCCATCCAGCTTGTCCCGCGCTCTGGCACCTGCGCCAGCCCACCCTGTGTCAGCGGTGAGCCCGATACTTTGTGGCGTGGGGCGGAGGTGAGGTGGGAGAAGCGAATGCGATTACTTCGGCCCATCTCTCCGGCCAGCATCTCCGCGAAGGTGCGCCGCTCCAGCGGACGCGGGCAGACAGCAGCGAAGATGCGCAAAAACTCCTCGTGGCGGTGCAACAGGCGACCCTTTTCTTCCTCACCCAGCATACGGATAGTGCTGCTGCTATTGTCCTTGCTATCGGTGTTGGTAGTGGTGGTGGTGGCGTCTGAGTGAACGTGACCAGCAGAGGAGGAGGAGGTCGATGAGGACGACGACCGAGAGGGCTTGTGCTCCTGCGTGTTTTGGCGGCCGTGGGGGGCGGCCTGAAAGTTAAACATCGACGACGCCAGCATCTCATGCGGCGCCTCGGGGAGCAGCGTGAAGGTCAGCACAAAGGTCGGGGCACTCAAGAAATCGCTGGACTTGAGCCGAAAACGGAAGAACGGGTAGGTGGGGAAGTTTGCCGTGGCCGCGGAGTGCGTGATGAGGGCGATTTCATCCAGGCTGCACTGAAAGCGCAAATGGCCAAAGGAGTTGAGGAAGAGCAGGTGCGACTCACTTAAGCACAGAAAGACGTCCTTCACGGTGGTGAAATGGTCGTTGTTGCGCTCGCCCTTCGCTTCATCGGTGGAGGGCAGGACCAGCTTCACTGCATCCCAGCTGGTGTTGCCGGAGGAGCTGAAGACGTCCTCCCCGGGGCGTCGCTCATCCCCGAGAGGCCGCGGTCCCACCGGCAGCACCTCCACCACGCCGTGTCGATTCAGCGCCGTGCGGGGCGGATGACGCGGTGGGTTCTGCGCGGTGCGGATAGGCGTGAGAAGGCGGTTCACAAGCGCATTCAGCCGCTGCCTCCCCACCTCCACCATGCGCTCTGAGTCGTTGAGATCGGCAAAGCTGGCAGTCTTCGACGCGTCCTCGTCGCTCGGCGCCGTCTCCTCGGCAACCCGCTCGACGATGAGAAAGCCGCGGTAGCAGGTGTAGAGGACGAGCTTGGCGAGGGGAAGAAAGGAGTTCCAGAGGTAGAGAGGCACCGCCGCGAAGGGCACCCCGAAGCGTGGGTCGAGGTGGTAGCGCAGGTAGTCCTCCCAGCCCCTACTACGGAAGAAGGCCATGGGCGGCATCACCGTCCTCGCGTTCACCTCCACCCCGCTCCTGTCTCCCTCGCCTCTTCGTCGCGCGCTTTCTTGTCTGTTTGGCGTATTCGAGGAGAGAGGGTCATCGTTGATGCCGGTGTTTCCGCCCAAGGCATCGGAGTGGCGTGGGTAGTCGTTGAAGCTCGCCGTGGACGCCGTGCCCTCGATATTTTCCTCCGCCTCGCACTCCTCGTCGTCTTCTCCTTCGTCGTCGTCAAATCTGCTCCCGCCGGTGCGTGGCTTGCGCACACGTGGATGCCACAGCGGACTGCTGGCGTCCTCACGGTCCTTTCGCGCCTTCGCCGCCGCCGCCTCCCGCAGCCGTGTCTGCAACTCGACGTAGCGCGCCAAGAACGCGCGTAAATCTTCCTCGCTGAGAAAGCGCAGGTGAAAGGTCTCGCTCTTGTTCAGCGTGAAGGGCAGCTCCAGCACCTTCTTGGGGTCTACGTGGGCAGCTGCTGCCGACACAGGTATCGAGGCTGCGTGCTTGGAGGAAGGTGCCGGTGTCGATGAAGCCTTTATGCGCCTCGCGGTTGCCGCTGGCAGCGTCGATGGCGCGTTGGGCGGCGTGGGACTTGACTGCGGCGAGCCGGTGGAGCTGCTGCTAAAGACGCCGGAGATCGCGGACAGCGCACTCGCACTGCGGCGTGGCAGCGAGTCTGCCGACCTCCACGGCACGAACCACTTAAAGAGGGACTTCTGCCAGGTGCGCGTCCCCAGCTTCTTGGGCTTCTTTTCCACCATCACCTCGCCCCGTGGATCGGTGGAAAAGGAGAGATCGGGTACCCCAGCAGACGTGGCCACGCCGAAGATGGCGACGAGGAGAAGCTCGCTGCAGTCCGTCAGCGTGTCGAGCTTTATGGTGGGACTGCGCAGCATCTGCGGTGTCGACGCGTCCTCTCGCGCGCTGTTCCCCTCCGAGAAGGACGCCTGCGTCGCTAAATTTCTTTCTTTCTGTGGTGTGAGAAGAGGGCTGGCCGACGCGCTGGAGCGCTGCGAGGACGTGTGGGATTTGTGGATCATCGTGAAGTCTCCTTCCCCCAACACCGATGACCCGCCCTGACGGCTGCTCTGCCCATCTTTTTCCCTTGGCGTGTGCAGCGACCGCGTGTGCACCTTGTAGGGCTCTTCGGCACTCAAGTACTGGCCGTACACCGCTGGCGCTGTCATGGCTGCAAAGTTCGCGGATGGGCTTTCCTGCCGCTTGCGCTGCGACATGACGGGCTGCCCACGACTGGGCGGAAAATAAAAGTTGGCATGCATCGTCGAGGGACTTCCGCCACTGCCCATGCTCAGGGCCGTCGCACGCGGCGTGGAGTGCGAGGAGTACGTGACATCCTCCACATCCACCATGTTCAGATGCAGTCGTGCGCGCAGCTCGGCAGACAAGGGCAGCTGGGCCGCCAACGGAGAGATATCGTGGAGTTCAATTACGTAGTACTGCCGTGGGTGGCGGTGTGGGTCATGAAGAGGTGTCGGTGATGATGAAGCGGGCTTACCACCTCCTCTCCGACTCGTTGGGCTAGCCTGCTTGGCCTTGAGGTTGATGGGCGGGCTTCCAGAGCTGCGGCGGTTCAACTTCGATGCCTGCCGATTCGGGGAACGTTCCAAGTAGGTTGAGGTCTGCCGCTGCTTCGTTGGTGTGGACAGTGGCGTGTTGGGCAGCTGGTTGTTGGGGTCATAGGTGAGGATGAGGCATAGCCGGTCCTCCTTGACTTTTAATCGAGCGCGCAGGGCAACATCTTTGACCAAGGAGGCGGAGGCGGCAGGTGTGCTGCCCATGCTGAGGCCTGTAAAGGTAGGCACATGTTGATGCAGCAGCACCGGAAACACGTTGTGGTGTTGCTCCTCCTTGCCGCTGGGTCCCTGTGCGGTCCCTGGCATTCTTCTTGTACCGGTGAAGGAGAATGCGGAATGGGGCTAAACTATTCGCAGCACCAAGAGTGAAAAAAAAAAAGGGGTAGAATGATAATAATAGTAAGAGTATGCCCAGCCGCAGGGATACACAAATAGTTGAATACATACAACAAGCGGCGAGCAGAGATAAAAAGAAAAAACCTATAAGCACTAAATAAACTGTTAAGGCTATACCACTTGAAGGCTGAAGAACCCGTTGTGTTTCTTCCTTTTTTGTGTGTGTGGAGCAGTGGGTGTTGAGATCACACAGAACCGTTTGGTTCGTAGTCACCACACCTGCTACAGGTGTGTTGGAACGGTGGGAAAAAAAAGTGCAAAGTAGGCAAGCAGCGTCTTCGCCTAGTCACGCAATGTGCGCTCTCTCTCTCTCTCTCTTTTATTTGTTTGCTCTTTTGCTATCGTTAGTTTTTTCTTCCTCACAGTCTTCCCTGGCCGGCAGGAAAAGCAAACCAAAGGAGAGAGAGACACCAGGAGTCGCTATCCGGTAACAAACTGCAACAACACAACTGCAACACGCGTACATCCAGCAGTGTCCGTTAGAAGCAAAGGAAAAAAGGCGAGAACACGATTGTCCGATAAAAAGAAAGAGACGAAGGTAAAGGAGAAGGAGATAAGGTAAAGTGCTCTTCCTTGAAAGCGAGGTGAGTACATCTGAAGGCGTCGCGAGGTGCAGGACATAGAATACACAACACGTAAGCATGGCAACACATACAAAACAATCGCTGGTGTTGTTGAAGAGGGCATCGGAAACGCTAACTGTGTCGTAAAAAATGGTGCCACGACTGCGTTGGTGGCTGACACCAAAATAGTACTGAAATCGACAGCTCTTACAAGGGCGAGAGGTGCCTCTTTCGTGATGAGCGAGACACACGCACAAGCGTTGAGGGTAAAAGACAGAGAATTGTCTCTTTTAAAACAAAATGACCCCGTCGTGCTCTCCTTTAGTTCCTAAACCCTCTACACGAACGACTCGGTGCTACCTACTGCAATTTTCCTTTCATAAGCTCCTCATGATGCTTAAGGGGACCACGTTGGTGTTGTTGTTTGTTTTGCTGTTGTTGTTGGAAGGGAACCGCTGGCCTCTGCTTTGAGAGGCGAGTTATTATCGAGAAGAGGGCTCTTAGAGAAAAGCAAATATATATATAGGTGAGCTGACACATAACACGCACACAAATCGAAAAAGAGAATACTAACCGATGAACTTAAAGAAGAAAAAAAAAAACATCATAAAACAACAAAGAAATCTGAATAATAAAAGTGATTGTACACACACAAAAAAACAAAAACCGGTTTGGCACACATACACATCTATAGAAGTCGAAAAAAGACAATTACCTTTGTGCACTGTGAGAAAAGCAAAGTGAGAGAAAGGCCCACCAATACCACAGCCTTCTTGCTCCTCGGACAGCACAGCCGCTACGAGAGAGCGTACACACACACGTCCATGCTACATTTCCCCTTTCCCCCATGCCTCCTAGATGAGCGCAGTTTGAGCGTAGCGTACTGGTAGAGTCAGACGTCATGGGGATGTTCTATTTCTTCTTCTTCCTCTACACACTCCACACCTCAACAGGGGGGATTCGAGAACAAGTGTGGAGAGGAAAGCTCAGCAGCACAGGTTTATCAAGCTGTTGGACTTTTGAAGATGCCACCGCTTTAAAACTTTTCTTTTCCTTTTCCGATTGACGTGAATACTCGACAGAACGGATAGACGATGAGTTAAAAAAAATAAAAAGATCATTATACACAAATTTATACTCATTGTCGTATCGATAAATATTCATATATATATAGGAGTTCACGGTTGTTGAGTGGTGAGATCACTCTTGAAGCTACATAGAAAAATAAATGTTGCATCTCGTAGATGCACTCTTGTGCGTCTTCTTCTTTCCGTTGTTATCCCTCTTCTTTTGCCGCCGCCCAGCAGCTCCGTTGCCGTGTGCAGATTCAGAGTATGAGTATATATGTGTACATCTACTCCCTCACAAAAAGGTACAAGGAAAAAAAAATTGACTCTCCTGTGTAGCTCAACAGAACACTTGTCAGCGCAAGTGCACAAGTGCCCTCAACACACACACACAAACAGAGATGGGGACAGAGGATCAGAGGGGGAATATACAAGAGAACGAGATAGCAGAGAGAAAAAAAAAAGAAGTGAAAGGTAGTTCGGGACATCATACGGAGGAGATAGTCAGTATCGTACAAGACACCATTCATGTAAGACTACATTTCAATCAAATCGGGGATACAGAGACTTAAAAAAATAAAATAAAGTAGCGGGACAGCACAACATAACTTTGACAGTGCTAACAACCGAAAAACAAAGGGAGAGAAAAAAAAAAAAGAAGAGTGGACGATCCAGTTGCCGCGGTGCGCTTCTCTGACAGAAATATAGAGAGACAACAGAAAAAGAAACGCCCGCGAAAGCGCAATTGCCGCCAATAAAGCACAAAAAAAAAGAAGAATAGAAAGTCACGAGAATGTAGGAAGCGAGTGTGTGTTCGCGGATGGTATAGAAGACGCCTTCACACATCAACGTATTCGGCTTAGTGGAAACTTAAAAAAAAAAAAAAGAGAGGTATATACGAAGAATACAAATTGCACTTGCACAAGTCGGCGAAAGACTGTGGTAAGCACTTCAGCGAAACACGCGGAGTGCGCCTCGGGAAGATGCCCACCAATAAAATGGAGAAACAGAAAAGAGACGAAGACTATTCACTTTACAAATTATTTCTCAGTATCTTTTTTTCGTTCTTATACTGTTGCTTTGAGAAAGAGCGAGAGGCGTATTGAAAGTGCCGGGGCTTCCGCTGTGTTCCCAAAGCAAGAAAAAACAAAAAGAAACCCCAGAAAAAATAAAACAAGAAATCAGAGCACACAAACATGAAAGAAGAACGTCAGTGAAATAAATAAATAAATAAAATCAGTGTCGACTCTGTGGACGGAAACGTGTGGTATAAGAAGAGCGCACAAAGAGCAACAAACACACAGGAAAAAAACAACAACAAAAAAAGAGGAAAAAAAAGACAGCATGACGATTTCAGGTAGTAAATAAGGTTCTGCCCACCGCCACTCAACCATTTCAGAAGAGGTGCAGCACCTCAACAGCTGGGGTATTATCTTTACTGTACCGAGGCCCGCGGCAGTAGGGGGGAAAAACCGAATCGTCCAAACTGAATCGCGGCCGTCTTAACAACAACAAAAAAAAAAAAACAGCGTTGTATAAGTCTGAGCGATTAGAAGCACAGAGGAAAAACATATGGAAGAGAGGGAGAAGTATAGAACGAGAGAAATAGCTAAAGAATATTCACTCAGGGCGTCTGTACCAGCATATAGATGGACAGCAGCAATGCACAACCATTACGCACAGAGCGTACAACTACGTTTAAAAACAGATACAATGTATACAACGGCTGCTGGTGCTCCAGCCCCGTTGCGGTGAGCAGAAGAAACAAAACAAAAACAAAAAACAAGTGAATAAAAACGAGAGAGCCGAGATGCTGGTACAGAATTTATATCAAAACAAAATTCAGCAAACAAAGAAGCGGAAAAAGAAGGTGGCCGCGTAGCAGAACTCCAAAGAAAAAGCATAACAGGAAAACAAAAACAAAAACAAGACATCCGCGTTGACGAGGCGGAATGCCACTTCTCTTGCTAAGATCCCAAAGAGTACAAAACTATCCACACGTTTATCATCCTTCTTCGTGGCTCTCTTCGTTCGCTAATCTTCATTTTATGTATAAATATATAAATATATATATGTTACATCTCTCATATTTTTTTTTGTTTTTTTGTTTGGTATAGAGCGGTGCAAAGAGCAGAGGTTCGTTGATCACAACAATGGAGAGAGAAAAAAAAAATGAAAGTGGCCAACCTCATATAGACGAAGGATGAAGTGAAAACACGCAGCCAATAACAACAAGAACAGCAACAAATAATAATAGAAGAGAAACATCATCGTGCCTTGAAGTATCACTTGGAATATATATATTTGCTCGGATAGCAAAGGAAGTGATCTCGTGGCACAGTAAAAATGGAGAATAAAAGGGGCAGACATGCTTCTCCTTTATTATTGCGTCGGAAAAATAAAACCGTGTGAAAATCTGTTACAACTTATCCTCTTTAGTCACTCTCTTGTTATTTATATTATATTCTTATGCATGCTGAAGAGATGTTAATGAAAGAAAAGCGTCGATAAATACATATATACTCAAAGCTAAGAAGAAAAGACAAATCATTGCTTTTCTACGTTAAACTAACCGAAAAGAGAACAAAAAGAAGGGAATCGCATAGATAAAGAACGGAAAACAAGAAGGCTCAAGAGGAGAAAAAAAAGACAGGGAAAATGAAACACAGTTCGAATCTTCGTTGGTACTTGCAGGAGTTTCAATGCGCTTCTGAGAATGCGCGGGGAGGATAAAGGCGTTGCATTTCAGAAAAACCAGCTTGAAGCTGTGGCGCACACAGAGAGCGTCACACTAGTGAGAATGATGGAAATCAAAGACGAGGGCTGAATCACAGGGTTCAAAAAAAAAACAAGATGCAGTACTTGACTACATAAACACCTTCGTTGAGCAAAATTCAGAAACAGCATTAACTCTTCTGCAAGGAAAAGCAACAACGAAGAACGTAGAGAAAGAGAAGACAAATATGAAGGAAGAAAAACAAAACCTGTGCAATTCACTAGCTCCCACATATGAGATAAAGGGGCAATTAAATAAATTAACAAAATAAAAAAATAGAGAAGCAAAAAGTGGAACCTCGAGGTTTGAGGAGATGTGTCTCTGTATTGTGGATCAGAAGTGGAGGAGAGAACACACACGTAAAAAAAAAAAAAGATGAGAAAGAAAAAGAAGGGCGGAGGTTGTGTTTGTCTTTTTGTAAGATCTCAGTGCGCTAAATATGCAAAACGAGCATACGAGATTATAAACTGGACGAGAAAAAAAAAAAAACGAAGAAATAAATATATATATTTATATAAGAAGGGGGCACGGGAGTAGGGGATAGTCGCCATGCGAGGGTATAAAAGACGCGCGTCAATGAAAGGCAGCGCAGAAAAAAAAAATTAAACAAAATCTTTGTTGAGCACTCGGGGGGTAATATCGTTTAAAGAGAGCTATCTTAATCAGTAATACTTGAGGAAGTCAAAACGCAAGAAGAAGAAGAAAACAAAAAGCAACAAAGGACCACAGAGACTCTTTTAAGAAAAACGGAAACATTATACAGGGTTAACCGGGCGATTTCAACCGCGTTCTCGTGTGCACCATCCTGATTACGCGCATTGTGCACCAGGGAAAGGGGGGAGGAAGCGTCAGAAAATGCATCGCCTCTCGTTCGTTTCCCGGCTGCCTACATTGCGCAGTTCCTAACATAAATATATATATGAAGCAGGTAAAACGCAAGCCGCACATTGAAACGAAAAAAAAAAAACGTGGTAGAAATTTAATAATAATAATAAAAGCTTTAGATAAAGTAAGGTAAAGGCTTTGTAATAGTCCCACAATAAGTGGGGCACGGTTCACCATTGTAAAACTTGCCAGCATGCTCTCCACTCACTGATTTTTCGGGAAAAGGCAGAGAGGTTAAGACTGTGCATGTCGTGAACATCACGTTTAGAAAAAAAGTTTTTAAAAAAGGGTAAATAGAAAAACAAAAGAAGAAGAATAGCACCTCGAAGATTGGCATGACCTAGTCAAAGAGTGCGGCGAAGTGATCGGCAGCGCTCAGCATCGCAGCCTCCTGCGCGTCGGTGCAGGCCACCTGCCGCTGCACCGCACGCTCAAACACAAAATTCGGGTTCTTGCGTGGGGTGTCGGCGCTGGGATGACTGGAGTCTGTGTTGACACCGAGGGGCGTCACCTCCGCGGACTTGAGCCATCGAGCGGGCATGGTGGACGCGCTCCAGCCCCCGGCTGCCGTGGCGGTGGAGACGGAGATGCCGAAGCTGGACATCTCCCCACCAGCACGAGTGCGGGAGCTGAAAAGAGAGAGCGGCTCCTGCTCCTCTCGAGAGCACAGATGNTGGCCTGCTGCCGCATCGTGTGCGTCTGCGCGGAGCGCGGCCACTGGGCGTGTGCGTCATGCGGCGTCGCGGCAGCGTCCTCGGAGCTGCGAGGATACAAGTTTGGTGGCCAGCGAAGTGTCGTCGAGGACGTTCCTTTTGTTGCGGGATGGACGATGCGAGGCAGCGCCACATCCGCCCCGCTCTCTGACGGAGCAAGGGACAGTGCACCTTCATAGACCAAGGTGGCGTCCTCCGCGGACAAGGACAGGGAGGGCCGTGCGGGAGTGTGTGTCGCACGCATCCCCTCCTTCTCCGCGCAACGATCGTTGGAAAGGTGATTCATCGCAACTTTTTTTTTTTTGGTCTTGTGTTTTTTGCCTGTTTGTTTGTTTTGATGTCGATGCTGTTGCTGTCGATGTTGTGGCTTT
>JASAOD010001660.1:0-13863 GCA_030849845.1 Crithidia brevicula | reverse complement strand
GGACAGCCTCCACGTCCTTCTTGGACGGGGTGTTGCCCGACAGCGCCACAAGGGAGTATGCGGCAAGGTACTGCATGCTTGTCTAGAAACTGTGGGGCGAGTGTAGAGTTGAGAAAAGCCACCCAAGCAGCGATGTTGTATGAGCGTGTTTGAGAATCAGAATAATCAATAAAAAGAGGTGTTGAGAAGGAGCGAACGTCGCGAGGGGAAAAGTTGGACAGTTAAAAAAAAAAAAAACCCGTGCATTAATATGCCGCACTTACGATTCCACAAGACGTCCACAGTTGATATGCGACGCTAGTAGACATCTGTTAGATTACAATTGGGAGTCCTCCTTGCGATGCGAGTCTACACAACAGCATGTACACACTAGTGATATAGATAGATAGGTTTTTTTTTTCTTTTGGGAGTCCCTGCACCCATTTGCAGGTGCTCTGCCTCTTTATCCGTTGTTTTATCTTAAAAGTGACGAAGCCCGCCGAATAAAGTCTTGTAGGTCACGTTGCATTTGGGCGGCATTAACACTAACGCAAAGAGAAAAAAAAATTCAAAAAATAAAGCTCTGAAGTGAGAACTCATGCCACAAGAAAGCCCCAAAATGACACCGCGCAGAACGCCTGATGCTGAGCAAACTGAACAACTAACACACACACACACTATTACAAAAGCCATCGAAACAACATTCAGTGCACGCGTTGCAGATTCACTATGAGCCGCTCCAGAGCAACAGGAGAGAGTGGGAGAGTGGGAAGGCTGTTGGACTGCAGATAGAGATTGAGCCTCACCAGCACCTCGCTAGGGTACTGCGTGAGCGGCTTCATCAATGTGCTCTCAGCATAACGGCACTGCTCCTGCGTGGGTGGCAGCGCAACAAAAACACCCTCCTCATTCAAGCGCTCCGTGTAGACCAGCGATATGATTTCAGAGGCAGCTTTACACACGTGCATCATCTCCGTCGTCGAGAGCTGCAGAACCGTCTCAACAAAGTCGCCGTCTATCGTGTTGATGGCCTCGCACCGCTTCAGGCGATCCCGTGTGAGCGTATTTCCGTTCTTCGAGGCAACAAGGCTGATACCTCGCTCCTGGCCAGGCTGCAAGACGTCCTTGAAGGTGCGATGAGAGAGACCAACAGCGAAGCTGGCGGTGACGCTCTCCAGCGCCATCTCCACTGCGTGGAGAACGAGGTAGGTGGGTAGGCACAACGGCGTCAGCACACCAAAGGCGCCACTTACGGTGGCAAAGACAAGCTGGGGGCCGGCGATGCCCGGAAGCAGCAGCTGCGTAGGCGCGTTTGGCAACGACTCGGCAGACAGCATAGACGTAGCCGCGAAGCTGCCGGGGCGGACACACGTGACGAGGTCACCGAGGTGGCACTGTGCCAGCAGCTCGAAGCGGTACTGTGGGGCAGCGCTGGCGTTCCTCTCCGCGTCCTCCGGCGGCTCGAGCTTACTCACTCGCAGAGCAGTAAAGTTCAAGTTGTCGTCGAAGAGGCACAGGTTGTCCGCGTCGGAGCCGACGTAGCCGTCCATGACGCCTCGCAGGTTGGCATCCCGGCACACCACCTTCAAGCTTCCCTGCAAGGTGTCGACCTCAACGAAAAACGCACTGTATCGCACATCTAGCGCCACCAGCATCGAGGTGGCCAGCGTTGGGTTGTACAACGGAATAAGCTTCGTCACGGTGAGCCCGAGGCGACACCGCTCCTCCGCCACGAAGGTCTGATCCTCGGCATTCCACTTGTAGAGGCACACGCAGCCGTTAACGCCCAGTGCTATACGGCCCTTGTAGTTGGGCACCACAGCGCAACACTGCAGTGCGCCACCTATGTCCTTGCTTGCGATCATGTGAAGGCGCCTTCGCTGGTGCGTCTCACGCAGCGCGAACCACGTAATACGGCCTGACCGCGCGCGTTGCTCGTCTGGAAACGTAAAGGACGACCCGACAAGGAGAATCTGCTGCCAGTCGTCGGCGCTTCTCGATCCGCTTGCCGCTGCGTCACCATCCTGTCGGTCGCCGCCCTTGTCAGAGCTGTCGACCTCATCACTGCCATCAAGGCCCATGGTCTGCAGAAAGACGCACCGCTCGTTCTCTAGCAACGGCACCGCCCCTGCACGCCAGCCAGATAGGTCTGTTGCCCAAGGGCTCTGAATCACTGTGGAGGGAAGAAACAGAATCTCGTCTCGCTCGACCTTTCGCAGAGCGACGACGCTGCCGCCCCATCGCGGCGCGTCGTGCAGCTGCGTGACGGTTTCGCCCAGCGGCAAAAACGTGCGCGTTGTCTTCTCCAAACTGTCGAGGGAGCCAACATGCAGCTTGCCATCCTGCTTCGAGTAGAGCGCATAGCACTGCTGCGCCGCATCGAGGGTGGCTGCGGCAGACACCCCCATCAAGTGAAGCCCCGTGAGCTGCACGCCTTCGGGCTTGCACAACACGACGAGGGGGACATCGCCAAGACACAAAAGGCCTGCGTGGCCGCCAAGCTGCTGCAGCTCGAGTGGGTGCGGGGCAACGAAGATGGACCGCCGCACCTCGGCGCTGCCTAGGAGAGCAACAGTGGTCTCCACCAGACACCCATCCAGGGTACCAATGTAAATGAGGTGTCCCGTGCCTCCACACTCCAACGCAGCGGGGTGCGGGACGACGCTGGCAATGCTGCGCGCTACCGAATCTAGTCGAAGTCGGCCGATAATTTCCGGCTGCGGACGCCTCAGCTCGTACAGCACGACATTGCCGTCCCAGTCGCCAACGCAGAGCAGCTGCGAGCTGATTAGAGAGAGCGCGGAAACCGCCACGCCAGTTGCTGACGGGATAGAGAACATGCGGTCTTGGCCGCGGTAGACCGCCACATCCTTTCCGTCGCACAGCGCCAGCAGTCCATGCCGTACACTGGCAAATAGATAGTCCGGGTCATGGCGCCCACGAGGCAGCTGTCCTTCCACATCGCATTTCGACCCCAGCAGCCGCGCCCATATCACACCCCGGCACGACACGATGATGAGCTGATCGAGAGACGCGTCTTGGCCCGCCTCCACCAGCGGATGATTCGCAATGACGGCAGGAAACCAGTCCAGCGGAAGCTCCTCCATGGAGGAAGTCCGC
Organism: Crithidia brevicula; assembly: GCA_030849845.1. Classification (NCBI taxonomy): domain Eukaryota; phylum Euglenozoa; class Kinetoplastea; order Trypanosomatida; family Trypanosomatidae; genus Crithidia; species Crithidia brevicula. The sequence continues at coordinate 10,764 of JASAOD010001660.1, read as the reverse complement.
ATTGCGACACGGAAAAAGCGATTGGCGACAGTGGCAGAGACGCAGAGAAGGCCACCGGCGCACAAAACGCGTTGAGGGCGGAGCTGCAGCGACACCGTCGCTTGCTCTCGCAGCGTCACAGCCGTGCGGAGAACGCTGACGCCGCCGTTGCGCTGCACACCCGTGCACGCCACGACACTGCACCTCGGCCCGTTGCACTGCGTCGTCATGTCAAGAACGGGGCCACAGTTGTGCAGCACACGCTCACACGTCATCTCCCCAAGCCGGATGGTGAGCGTGCTATCAAAGCGTGAGCACAGCAAGTACAGGTCTGTGCGCACCGCGACGATGCCAGTGGGAATGGTCAACACCGGCTGCGGTACAAACTGGAACTCTAGCTCCGTCACATCGCCGCCCAAATCGCTAGACTGCACGACCACGCGTGCGAGAACGCCGTCGCTGAAGCCGATGACGAGATCGCGCGCATCGACAGACACCGTCGCGCAGCTGACGTCAAGTGCCCCGTGCCGAGATGGAATTTCACGCGAGGACACAATCTTGCGCGGGCGAACCTGCTGGACCAGCGTCACCAGCTGGCTGCCGACGACAAACACTCCGTGACGACTGCCGACGATATGAGACGCCGTGGGATCTACGTTGGACTGCAGGAAGCCGCGGCGGTGCAGGCGGCGGTCGTGAAAAGCGGCCAACTCATTTGTAGGAGACGATGGTGCCCAGCGCTGCCCAGGGAGGCGCGTGGCCGATCCAGCAGCTACGCGACCGGATTCGTCGTTGTCAACCACTGGCGCCACCGACAGCTCGTACTCGGACACGTGTACCTTGCCGAAAGGGTCGGCGTAAAGGATGTAAAAGGGCACACCGGCGCTGTGCGCCTTCACGGCGCCTGCAACAAGACGCTGCTGCGATGACGAGAAGAGTGGGGTGGCGGGAGAGGGCAGGTGGCAGCCAAAGGCGATGTCCCGAAGGTCGTACTCGGTGGCGTCGAGGTAGCAGTGCGTGAAGACGGTGGACTTGCCGCGGTGCACCACCTCCGCCACCACCTCCTGCGGGAAAAGCCGGGCGAGGTGGCTGTTGCGCTTCCGCTTCACTCCCTCTCGGGCGAGGGCGGCAAACACGTCCAGAAAGTAGAGCCCACCCCGCGTCAGGGCGAAGGCAACAAACGGCGGTGGCGGGGGCGGGGAAGTAGCCGAGGTGGCCAAGGACGCCGTGGAGCAGCAGCACAGATCGACCTCACCCGGGTCGTACTGGTAAAGGCAGTCGCCGGGGCCGCTTTGAAAGAGAGTGGTCGTCGTAAGCGCGTTGGTCCCTCTTGTCGGCTCCGCTGTCCTCTCCAGGGCTACAAGAAGAACCTCCTGCTTGATGGTGCACAGAAAAAGAAGGTGGCGAGACACCTTGTACGGAGGAGTGTGCTCGGTAATGGGGACGGCGAAAATGTACTTGAGCGTGCACGGCAGGTGAATGTCCTGAACGTGGTCGATGCCAAGGTCACCGGCGCGACACACGAACAGCGAAAGAAGCGTCCCTCGGTTTAAGACAACATAGGACGTCGTGCCGCCACAGAAAAACCCAACCGCGGCGCCAAAAACCGCAGTGGACGGTCGCGACGTCGACACAACGTACATCGCGTCGGGCAAGCCAGGCAATACTATGAGAGTGAAGGAGAGCAGTTTCCCGTGCTGCGCATTACTCAAGGAACCTTTTGGAGGACTAAGCGCGTAAAATCCGAAAGAGCGAGAGAGAGAGAGAGAGTAAAGTACACGAGGAAAAAAAAGCGAGATCAAGCATTTAAAATGCAGAGAAACAATGCGCCAAGGCGAACAACAAGAAAGGTTTGAATCACTTGCTCGCGTGTGTTTGTGCGCATGAATACGGGAGAAGTTGGCGACTGGCTGTGCGGATGCAGCGAATGCACAGACACTATGCCACGATTTCTTTTGCCCCATTTCGCTGGGCCACCATCTTTCTCGCCAGGAGAAACACGCAGTAGTTTCACCCACTCTCGACACGAAAAGAAAGAGGACAACTAATAACACATTTGAGAAATCACTTTGTCCTTTTTTTCAAAAGCGAGTTCTCCTCACAAACCAACGAGCAGCCGAAACGAGACAAAACATACGAAAAAGTGAGCCACTACCCTGCTTGTTCATCCTGAGTCATTGTTAGTTTCAAGTGCTCTCTTCCATTCCTTAATGCTTGATTTGGTGTGATGTGATTTACGAGTTTCGGAAAAAAAAGGAAAACAGGAAGCTAGTGCAAAACGGCAAAGCACAGCCGACGTTCCTGACCATGCTATTCTCATCCTTACACAATACTACACTCGACCTTTTTCTTCCCCATCTTTGAATACGTATATACTGTCTTCACTTTTCAAGCCCCTGTCAACCGGTGGTGTACAAATGCATAAGCACAACATTCATCAAGAGACGGAAGAAGGGAAGATGGTAAGGTTGCTGTCTACTTGCGCATACATCGCAAATCGATCGAGTTAATTACCTACTACTACTAACTAGGTGCTGCCTAGTGCTGGTGCTGGGGGCCAGGAACAGTCATCCACCACGCCGCAACCGCACCGATGGAAGCAACCAGAATCACCTTATCCATAATAGTGTCACCGCCAGACGAGGACGCACCAGCCTTGTTGGTCATCTGCGGGGCCTCGGCCTTCTTCGCAGCGGCGGCCGCAGCAGCCTTCGGCGGAGCGGCGGAGGCGGCGGCAGCAGCAAAGCTGACGCTGGAGCGCTGCAGCGCAGTCATGTAGGTGCGGCGAAACATGCTGGTGTGTTGCTTTTTTTTTTTCTAAGATAAACAAGTGGATAAGGGTTAGACTACAGTAGTCAGCTGTTGTTTGTTTGTGTGCATATGTGTGTTTGCATGTATTCGTACATCGGCATGCCAACAGTGTTAGACAACGCAGAGAGTGATAAGTGGGGATTGTAGAGACAGATAGTAATGCGCTGAGATCATGCCATCGCTATTGTGCTTCTAGAAGAAGCTGTGCACGTGTGTAGTGCATCACAGAGCTCACTGTGTCGTTTGTGCTTAGACAGCAAGCGAGGCACCCTAAATGTTCATACCCAATGCGAATATTGCGTGCAGAATATTATTCGTAGCAGCCATTTAAACACAAAAAATACATTACAAATTTTATAGTTGGAATGGCGCAAAGTATCTCTAAGAAATAATCAAAAAACGAAACCATCAAACTTCGAGAAAATAGCTCTATAAAAAGAGCATGAATGTGCCGCACACACAGAGAAAGAAAGAAAGAAAGGTTGTTTCAGTATTGATACACGGGAATACACACAGGGAGGCAACCGAAGATATTCTGGGAAAGCACAACAGCGCAATGCATCGGCAACATCGCAAAAAAAAAAAAAAATGCCCTAGAAAAAAAAAGTGGGTCCAGCACTTCGATAGCATCTACCCAATCGACTGCTCTTTTTTTTTTTTAGGTTCGCTAACGCCTGCGTGCTGTGTAGCTTCTAGTTACCGTATTCGACTCTACTCACAAAAAAAAAAGGAAGGAGCATAATAGCCTGTGTGTCTAGAGAAAAGCAAAAGACGAAGTGAAAAAAACAGCACGCTCTAGGAAAAAAAAGGCAAAGCGTCAGTTGCGCCAGCAGCACAACAACAACCAAAAGACACAACAGTGATGGCATATTTTTGAATAGCTGGGGCGTCAAATGATCTAGATTTGGTTCATTAGACGACCGGTCTCATCTCCACAGGTGTCACGCAGATATTCAATTACGGTGCTAATCCGCCCACATCGATTTACAGACAATGTGCTATTGCAAGGGTAATACTCCGTATTTGCCGTGTCCTCCAGTGAGTCGATGTAGGACCATAAACTGCGCACGGACGTCAGCTGCGTGCCGTTGCCCAGAAAGCCATCCGTGTACTTCGTGCCTGGCGGGTTAAAGGCCACAAAGGGCAGGCTCATATTCAACGATAGCTTCTTTGCGTAGCCGCCGTTGAATTGATCCCCCACAATCAGCAGACCACCCAACGTGCCGGTAGCGTTAAGCGCGGTAATGTACGCCTTGACATCCTCCAGCGCAGTCGAGGGCGGAAACCAGTTCTTTAAAAAACGTCCTTTGCGCACAAACGCGGCCCTGTCCTGTTCGTCCCAAATGTTGATGAGCGGCGAGACGGCACCGGCCACCTGCAGCGTGATGGACTCTCCCCAGTCATCCAAGTCGCGGAAGAGTGCGAGGCCTTTGCTGTTGGAGTTGAGAGTGATGACGTGGTAGTTGGTGGACACGTCCACGTAATCGGAGAAGGAGATGTTGGTGTTGCCCGTGGCCAGCTTCAAGGACCGCGGCAGAGCCACCGGGTACTGCCGCACCAGCGACGGCTTCCCAGAAAACCAGGTAGCAAAGTCGGTGTCTCCGAAGCTGCCCCAGGTGTAGGAGAGCGCCGCCAGGAAGGCGAGGTCTAGCATCCTGAGCGGCGCCTCACCGGCTGGGTTGAAGATGGTTTGGCACAGCGGCATCGCCGGAAGGGTCCCCACGACGGCGGTGTTGCTCACATTAGCGATGGTGGAGACGAACGCGTAGCTGATCACGCTGGAGTAGGCCACGACAAAGGCAACGGCCAGCATAACGATAATCCACCACACCAAGAAAGCTTTCTGGTCAGCGCGCAGGGCGACCCGGCTGATCATGAAGCGCCGCTCTGCCTCCACGACGTCGGGGTGGCGGTACCCAAAGTGCTTCTTGACGTCGCAGCACTTCATGTAGTCTAAGATGAGGTTTTTGCAGCAGAAGAGATAGGTGTCAACGCGGAACTCCTTTGGTTTCTCCTCGTCGCCGTCGGGATTGAGGGGGATCTTCAGGGTCGCACTCAGCTCCCGACGGGTGAGAGAGTGCTTGCGCTTGCGAGTTACCATGCCCTGCGCCGCCACAAAAAGTACGGCCACGATGCCGGCCATCTGAGGATAACCGCCCATCGCGGACCCGGCCAGTCCTAAAGCTAGCTGGACGACGATGAGGGCGAAGGACACGTAGGCAGCCCACTGGTTCTTGCGCCGCAGCAGCGACATCCACGAGATGACGTAGATGCACATGATGGCCACACTTGCCACCGCGGGCCACGCTACGGAGGGAGTGCCGCTGTAGGTGCTCAGTGTCTGTGCCGCGTACAAGGCGAAAAGAGGCACGCCGCCGACCGTGAACATGACAGAGTTGTACATGAGCGTATTGCCGTCCACGCCAAACTCCTCCAGCACCGTCGAGGCGTGGTACCAGTGGATCTTGTTCATCTTCTCCGGCTTGTTACGGTACGCGTTGCGCCGCAGCTCGAAGTCGTCGCGCTCCTTGCGCTTCTTAATGGAGGAGCGCTTGTAGACCAACGCGCGCCAGAAAAACCAGGCGTAGCACAACACTACTAAGAATGTCGCAACGAGGACAGCGACGTTGGCGTACCGCTGCGCTACATACACGATAGACTGCTTGCCAATGCCAGCCTCAACGACACCCCACAGCAGCGGCAGCGCTACGGTGACGAGAATAATGATGAGGTACACCATGTAGGGCGGCTTCTGCTTTGAGAAATAGATGTGCGACATGCCCCAGAACACTGTGTCCTCGCGCTTCTGCACCCACACGTTGCGCACCATGTCCATCAGCGTGCAGAAGGCGCCTGTAAGCACGAAGCTGAGGTAGAAGAACATCGCGAAGTAGCCAAAGGGCTGGAGGTCCTTGTTGGCGTTGGGAATGGGCGGCGAGTACATACGGTAGAGCATCGCAAAGGAAAAGTTCAGCCCGAGGGCTGCGATGAAGACTGCCGCGCAGTAAAGCAGCACAGTGAGGTACACGCGAAAGGGCTTGGAGAAGAAGGTGTCGACGACGATGTCAACAAACCAGTTGAAGCTGTGTGGGGCGTAGGACTCGTACTCAAAAGAGCGCACGATGTTCTGCGGTGTCGGCGCCACGTTGACGTTGATGTTCTCCGGCACATCATTGGATACTGTCTGCTGCGGGTCGGTGTAGTAGTAGTAGTTGCCGTCGTCGTCTTGGTAGTAGTAGTTCTGATACGAGGCGGGATCGTAGTAGTTGTTCGCGTAGTCGTACCCGTTCGACTGCGTCCCTGCGGTGTCGTTCTCGGCCTGCGTCTGCTCCGTTGCGGCAGCATTTGGATCGGTTATCATCTCTGTCGTATAGGCGTCCCCGATAGAGGCCCGGTACGACCCCTCATCCTGTTTTGCTTGGTTGTTGTAGCGGTAATAATGGTTGGCCCCCGACCCGTCATCGCCGCCGCCACCTTGCGGATTGTAACTCATGTTGAGCCCTCTTTCGAATCCCCGCTAAACCATCCAAGAGGCGGAGCAGAGATTTTAAAAGGGTGAAACAAGTCTCGGCTACAACAAAAGAAAGGCAGCAGAAAGACTTCGATGGCGCAGGCACAGCGCGCAAATGTAAAGAAAAGTGATTCACAAAAAATATATAAAAAACAAATCACGTGTTTAGAAGATGCAATAGAACGCAGAAGGGGAACAGAAGATGAAAAAACACAATTGTCATAAGCAGATCAGGGTTCATCCGCACGCACAGTAAGATACTCCTGTTGAGATGGAAGTCACAAGAATGCATTGAGAGTTAAAGTTAAAAGGACACTTTTTGATATTCACAAGAAGAGCGATAAAGAACGCGCTGAGACGCCGTGCTTTGTATGTTGCTACAACTTCGTGAGCTTTTTACCACTGCGTAAAGCATCGCAGGTTATTCGCTATCTAGCCCAAAAGTTAAGCCCTTAAAACAGAAAGGGGAAGCTACTTTGTAACGCGGCACTTCTCATCACTGCCAAACAACTATGCGCCAATGTGTTCGGCATTCGCAATGAGCCACAACTCGCGCTGGCAGAATGCTGTTTTGCTGCTACTACTCTTATTCCCACATTCGTTTTGATGTACATGTCTCTCGTTTTCTTTCTCTTCCTGTTTACTACAACTATTGCGTCAAAGGAGTAGTGGGTCGCATTTGTATCGCGTAGAGCTTCTTCAACAGACGCGAAAACAATTTAAAAAAAAAAAGCAAGTGATCGAAAATGGTGAAACCCATAAAACAAACAACAAAAGAAAATATCACAGAAACAGCAATTGACGAAGTAAACTTCATCGCACGGAGAAGAAAAACGCACCACACAAAACGCAAAACGCTCAAAGGTATTGTCACTTACAGCCGCGCGCGCCTATTCGACTCTCAACATTAAGAGGTCAAAGTCATCCGCTGCATTGAACAGCAATGAAGAAGAAGCAACCAATATATTTCCTTCGTGGCATTATAGAGCTCGAAGTGCTAAAGAAAAATGTGGCAGACTGGTGCGATCAGATAGTCAAACAAAAATATATAAATTGAACAGGAATTTGCAAAGTTGAAACTACAATAAACTAAAAAGGAGAGTAAAAACAACGCCTTTGCTTCCGCAATTGCATCTCAGATTTATCATTAGGTTGCCCGCTCATTACGATAACATCAACTACTCAGAAATGCGCGGCGCCACGAATGCTAGAGGTCCTCCTCTTCTTCTGAGCATTCGTTCAGAGACACATTTTCGCTGCAACGGTTGTGCGCGCGAACACCACACGACGACGATTTACACTACCTGTACACACACACGCGCAAAAGAAAAAGATACAAAAAAATACAACTACACGCAGCTCGAAACTTGTTGGAGCTGCATCGTTGCCACCTCAATGAACTTCTTCTTTCGATGCTTATGGCAGTTTACTTAGCCTTCATCGAGATGCTGCAGGCTCACAAAACCAGAAAAAAAAATTGATGCATCTCGTGTCTGTCACCGCCCACCACTCTCTCCACAAACTCTCCGTTCTTTGAAATGAAAGCAAAAAGAAGGTCGTCGTTGGCAAGAAAGCACAACTATAAAGGTGCAACTCCTCTGACATGTACACTGATATAAGTTTCACCTGCACTTGTGTGTGTGTGTATGTTTAATTTTAGATATTTTTCCCATTTCCTCACGACATGCCTATATTGAATACTGTCTGCCACCAGGTGGGGCAAAAAAAAAAGAGTAAGAAACAAAATCACCCCCCACCGGCGTTACAGTTTCAATGAAGCACAAGACGGTAATTTAATCTTGCTCTTTCTCATTTGAGTTGGTCCCCTGGACGCATCTTTCTGAGAAGGAAAGAGTGATTAAAAAAAAAAAAAAGGCATTGAGGAGGCAAAGACACTTCTAGTCGAGGATATTATGGAAAACACCACAGATGTCTTCGCGCTTCTGTATAGCTTGGGCTTAGTGCTACGACGCGAGATTGGATAACACAAAGAAAACGCAACGGCATGTTTACAAAGGGGAAAATAACAACAGAAACCAAAGAGATACGTGTGTGCTAAAAAGGCGACAAGAAGACTCTGCTAAGAACAAATGGCACAGAAAAAAAAAAGTTCAGAGTTCACATGCCCGATATTGACGAGCTTTCCTTCATATTTCACCTTCGGAAAACATCGCGTGTGCAATCCCACTGTCGTCCTTCTCCGTCACCAACAACAATAATGACAACAACAGCACGTGGTTTCGACATCGGGGGTTTGCTTAGTTGCGCTCCTCCATCGCACGACGCAGCTGCTTCATCGCAATGCTGTACCGATTCGACAGCGTCTCATTGCCGTCTCCCTTGATACGGCTGCCCTTTTCGAAGAGCTCCTTCGACTTCTCCATGTTGCCGCGGCGGAACTCCATCTCGGCAGTTTCGTAGTAAGCAAAGGGGAGAATCATCGAGTCCTGCGGGATCTTCTTCTCGTTCTCGAAGATCTTGTTCATGTAGGCGAACGCGTCGTCGATGTTCTCGCACCCCTTCTCGATGACCCCGACGAAAAGGTTGTACATGTGCTCCGCCTCTGGACCGCTCAAGTCTTTACCCTTCGTCACGCGCTTCAGCTCGCCCAGCACGCGCTCGCCCTGTTCCTTGTTCATGTGCGCAAGATCCCGGTTGATGTACAGCATGTACACGCCCGAAAGCGGCAGGAGGCGCGGGTTGGCGATGACGCGGTAGGCGAACCTGGGCGAGTTGGAGTCGTTCTTCGACTTGGAGTTGTACATGGAGTCGACCTTCTTGAACCACACCAGGGCATCCTTGTCGTTGTTCTGCATCACGTAGCAGGCAGCGACAGAAAGCACGACTTGGCCCGTGTAGGCAAACTTTTCCTTTGTCTTTGCGAGGTGATCGAGGATCTTGGTGTACTGCGTTAGCGCCTCGCCCCACTGCTGGTTCATAAAGAGGGTGTCGGCGTAGAGGTACTTGATGAGAAGCGGCACAAGGCCGGCCTTCTCGGCGTTGTCGGCCGCGAGCGTGATGGACTTCACGGCAGGCGCGACCTCGCCCTTCTTGCGGTAGTAGAAGTTAGCGTAGCCGTTGAAGTACGTGTTGTTCGGGTAGCGCGCGTTCATCGTCTCCAGGATGTGGCGCGCGCGGGACAGGGTAAGCTCGACGTTGCCAAGACCAGTCGGGAGGAAGAGGTAGAGCGTGCACAGCACCAAGGCCGCAAACGGGGAGCGGATTGTGTTGCTTTCGAACACCTCTGTCAGGTACTGCTCACCGAGGTCCTTGTCGGAGATAAATCCAATGAGGCTCAGCAGCTTCATCAAATTTGCCGGTACCAGCGCGAGGAAGGCGTAGAAGGTGCCGGTGCCGTACTTGATGCACATCTTCAGCTCGTTCGGGATCTTGTTCTCGGTGTCCTTCTCCACAATCTGGATGAGGCTATGGTAGCACCCCCACGCCTTGCGCAAATTGATGCCGCCCTTGATGTACGAGTTCATCATCAACTGGCACATGGAACGCATCAGCAGCGCGTCGGCGTAGATGACGTCGCACTCGAGCTTCCACGTCTGATCAAAGAACTCGCCGCTCTTCTTGGCGTCCTTCTTGCGGGCCTTGAAGGCTTTCTTGTTGTGCTTCTTCTCCTTCTTGAGCTGCTTGCGGCTCTTGTCCTCGCCCTCTTCCGCCTCCTCGGTATCGTCGTCGTCGTCGTCATCGTCGGAAAACATCGGCTGGTTGTACTTGGTCGAGGTAGAGAGTGAGTCAGCAGCCTTGAAGAGGTCCAGCAGCTTCTCACGGTCCTCGTTGGTGGAGCTCATCAAAGTCTTGACAAGGCTGACGTTGGCCCACTCCAGCGCGTAGCGTGGCTTTTTATCTTTCTTGGCGCGCAGGCTCTCCAGGGCATCATCGTACTGGTTATTCCACATCATGAACACCGCATCATCGACGCCGTGGTGGATGTTGGGCAGGTCGCTCTCCTCCGTGCTCATCGCACTCGGCATGCTGGCCACACTGGCCATGCTGCCAATATCTCCAGAAGCGCTGTTCGACATGGCAGTAGCACCGAGGAGTATGTTTAAGAGGTGTAGGTTGACCTCTGTGTGTGTGTGTGTGGGTGTGTGTATATATGTGAGTATATGTGAGACTTTAGAGGCGAAAGGAGATAGCGCGTTTGATTGAGGTAATGACGCAAAAGATAAAAAGGAAGCAAACAGAAGTCAAGGGTCCGCGGTGGTATAGAGAAACAAATAGCTTTAGCACGCAAACAAATCGAGAAGAACAAAAGAAGAAATCTAAAACAAGATATATGAAGATGCACTGCACTTGTGACGGGTAAACACAACGGCTCGCAGAAGAACAATTTGCAAAGCGCGTGCGAACAAGACCGGCTGCAAGCGACTAAGCGAGTAATGAAAAAGTAGTGAAGGCACAAAAGAACGTACTAAGGAACCTCTTGGACTTACTGGATTACAAACAAA
>JASAOD010001659.1:0-13851 GCA_030849845.1 Crithidia brevicula | reverse complement strand
GACGGCAAAGGAGAAGGAAGAGGAAGTGCGTGCTCTGCACAGGAAACACCATCGAGAGATGCAGCACAGGTCCAGTAAGGAGAACGACACCAAACAGGAACAGCGCAGTGTCGCCACTGAGGCACATGGCGCTCAACAACCGCCGCCCACAGTCAACAACGATGTCGCTGCGGAAGTACGCGTTGGCGCATCAGATCAGCACGATGGCGAGAACGCTGCTGCCCATGAGGTTCTCAGCATCTCCGATGCCTCTGCTTCTTCCACAGACACCGTGCAGGTCTACGCCGAGGAGAAGGTGCCCATGCCTCGTGCCTCCGTGGTGATCCCCGCACCGCCGCCCAAGCCGCAGCCTCGCGGTGGCTTGCTGACTCAGCGCATGGGCCTCCCCCTCTACAAACCCGTCAGTTGCGAGACGTCGCTCATCTCGGTGGATCTAGACGACGTAGAAGAGGTGGAAGTCGCGCACAAAGAAAAAATCCCGAGTCCGCCGCTGAGCAGCTTACGAAGACGCACCACCGAGAAGCCGCCCCTGGCGCTGTCCCTCAGCGCATCGAAGCGCGGCCCTGCTGTTGCAGCCTCCGACCCCGCGTCTTCTTCTACTCCAGGAGCAAAGGCGGAGGGGTCAAGCCGGCTGCACCTCGACGGGTCCTACACGGTGTACATCGATGAGCGAGGCAACATGTCGGTGGAAGCTGCCAGGACGGTGCAGCCGAGTCCATCAGGTGCAGACATAGTTGCGGAAGAGGTCCACCCCCCGCACTGCTCTTACGAGCACCCCCACGTGCAGGTGATCACCCTCTGCGGGGAGGTCTACGTTGCCCCGGTGTACCAGACCACCTTCTGGGAGAGTCTGACCTACCTGGACATGTGGATGATCGCCTACACAACGATGTGCGTCTGGGGCGTGGGCCTGACCATGGTGGGCAACTGGAACATCTATATCATGCTGCTGGCGCGCTACGGTGCCATGGAGCAGAAGCACTACATCCTCTTTGCCGCCATGGCCGGCGTGTCCACGGCTGGCGGTCGCGTCTTCCTCGGCATGTACGAGCGCATTCTACAAATCATTCGAGAGCGCACAGGCGTGACTATAGTGCCTACAATTATTTACCCTTGTGTGTCGATTGGGCTTCTCCTGGGGCTTATTTTTTGGATTGCGCTGCCCGGCGACAAGGTGCTGGTGCTGGCCTACCTGATTGGCCCCACCTTCTACGGTATGAGCACCAGCATCACGCCTTACGTGCTGGGCACCATCTTCGACCGCGACCTCGGCATGCACTACGGCTTCTGCTTCTTTACCGGTGCCATCGGCTTTGTGCTGTGCTACTGGTGCTCCTGGTATCTGACCTACGAGAACCAGACGGTGCTGACCCCGCGGGGCTATCTCTGCGTTGGTGAGCGCCGCTGCATGAACCGCGCTGTGGGCATCTACATTGCACTTGTGTTTTCGTCCATTTTCCCTGCTTATATCCTCCACCGGCGATACTCAAAACTGGTGTCTGGAGAGCTGAAGCAAAAACGCGTGATTGTGCCGCACCTGAAGCGCATGTTTCGCTGCTGCGGATCTGGAAGCGACGATGAGGTGGGGTCCAGCGAAGATAAGAGTGAGCGAGTGCATGATGGTCTGGAAGTGGCGGATGCTGAGCAACCCTCTCAGCCCAACGCAACGAACCCCCTCACTGCCGCCTAACACTTACGGTGTGATTTGCATTAAAAATGAATAAAGTTTCTTACTAGTAGTATTGTTTTGCGTTCTCCTTGATATGCGTGTAGTGTCGTGGCGCTGCGTGTGAACAGCACTGGAAAGCAGTTCTCACACGCATATCCTCTTACCATACACAAAGAGATCAAATGGGAGTCCGTTTATTCAAATTGTTTTCAACTAGTGTTTCTTTGCTTTTTTGAATTTTCTTTTCTTTTCCTCATCGAGAGCTGTGGGGCTTCATCGATTTGGTGTCGTGTTACCAACTACATATGTGCATCTCTACTGTTTTGGCTTTTAGCTTTTGGAACTACAAATTTTCTTTCCTCTTTTTTTTTTGCTTTCATGTACCTTTCTGCTTTTTTTTGTTAAAAATGTTTATAATAAAGACAGGAGCTGAATCGTTGAGGATCCTCTTTAGACTTTAGTGCCTATGTTTTACTGAGGCCTTTCTCCACTTTAGCTGTCATCTTTTTCGAGAAGGTGTACATCGTAGCGTACAAAGCAATCTCACTTCCTTTCTTCTTTTCTTCTTCTTCTAATGCATTCAAGTACTCGTTTTCTTTCATTATGTAGTGAAAACTTCTTTCTATTCTTATGTTGGATTGCTTTCAAAATCTCTTTCCTGACTGACAACATACTCGCTATTTTCTCTCTTTGTTTTTCAATTTCTTATCTGTGTGCCTTCAATCTCGTAATGTACAAGCTTCACAAGTTGAGATTGTGGCGCACAGTCTATCTCCTCAAACGTGTTTTCTCACTGTGGTCCCCAGTCCCTCTTTTATCATTTCAGACATTGCGCGACGCTCTAGTGCATCGTGCACGATCAGACTTACCACCACAACAGTATCTGACGCGTTTTGTTTTTTGTTTTTTGTTTGTTTGTTTGATGTGCTCTTTTTTTTTTTTAATTTATTTCCTCTCTATATTTTATTTTGAACTTAAACCAGTCAACCTCACAGTGGTCGTTACTATTGCAGAAAGAGAGATATGTTCTTTTTTTTTTTTGCAATTTATTTTTCCGGTTCCAGTTATGCTCTTTTATTCGAAGTATAAGGGTTTTCTTCCTGGTAAGTGAAATGTGTTGAGGTTTTTTTTTTTAGCTGAGTTATGTAAGGCGACGCTAAATCGAACTAGCTCAGCATATAAGCTGATCACTTAGCGACAATAATAAGAGCCAGCTCTCAAGGAAGCGTAGAGCTCAGCTCATTAAAACCCAATCTCATAGTCTAAGAGAGCGAAAAAAAAAAAAAGCATCTCTCCCTCTCCTCTGTACCGTTAGCGTTCAGCAACGTTCATTCTGAAGTAAGACAAGCTCGCCTCTTGAGCAGTCTGTCTTGTCTCTCTTGGTGCATACAGGAAAGTGCATCTTAATGCTAACCGGACAACGCATGATTTATCTTTCTTCACGCCTCTTCTTTCTTCTTTTGACGCCTGTCGTTTCTCGTCCTCCCACAGAAGATAGGTTTGAGGCACCTGCAAGGGCAAAAATCTGATGCGTGTCACTGCTGCACCTTTCAACTGAACCATTCTTATTTAAGAGCTGGTTTTGTTGGTGGTCTCACACAGCATGAGCTTGAATGGTCTCACCGGTGAGCTCAACAACGCTTTTTGCCCGTCTCCCGTCTGTGCAAGACGAAAACCTGCACTGAGGCGGCGCGTGCTGCGGTGTCGCGTCTGCGGTACGACCCCCTTGCACTCGTGCTGTCCTTCTCCTCCTCTCCACACGCGTACGTACTCCGGGCCTTGAGGCCGCATGCTCGGGTGTACGCGGGGCTCTGTGCGCCTCCTCCCCGTCACAATCGTGCACAAGGCAGCGTATCCCTGTGGGCGAATTGGTTGGCCTGCTCCGTTCGTGCCTTGTGGAGCACCGGTGACGTTCAGCTTCTCCAATGCAGCGTGTGTGTGTGGGGCGTAACGGTGTGAGTTGCCGCTGGCGCTGGAGGTGGACAACACGTGCGCTGATCTTCTTCGCGTGCTCACCGCTATCCTCCGCAGCAGGGTCATCGCCGTACATCTGCACCTCACCACCGTTGCGGAGTGCTCAGTCATCGATGTTCTCGCTAAGGCGGATTATGCAGCGGGCAGGGCTGAGGTGCCAACGCCGCCACACGCATCCACCATTGCGGATGCTTTGCCTACCTTTTTAGGAGTGCGCAACCTTTTTTGTGGACTGCTGCTGCGACGGCTCCAACGGCACACGAGCCGCGTCAGTCGTCATGGGACTCCTGCGAGCTGCCGCGCACATATGCATTGCTGAGCTGAAGCTCCGTCGATGCAACTTCACAAAAAACACGCTGTCGCTCCTGGGGCCGTGCCGCACCTGCGTCGACTAGAGGTGGTGAGCAGCGTAGTCCGTCGGTTGGGCAATGTGCGTGGCTGCGTGCTGCTCGAAGAAGTCGAGTGTTTGTTCTGCTATTGGCTGCCGAGCGTTGTCGAACTCGTTGCGGCAACTCCCTTAAGGAAAGTCGTCACCCATCTGTGTGGTCTAAAAGATCTGACGGGCCTCTGCGAGTGTCCCGAGGCGGAGAGAGCTGGACGTGTCCCACAACCCCGCCCGTACCAACCTCTCCGCGCTGAGCGAAGCAAAGAGGCTGACGAGACTGAAGGCAATCAAGTGTAAGCTGCGCGGTGTGGAGGGGCCGGGCCTGTGCTCCACGCTCACCGACCTCAACGTCTCCCTCAACAGCTGCCTGCAGAGTCTCACAGGGCTATCAGGGTGGCGCCGGCGCTGTGGACGCTGAAATTCGGTGCACTGTGGCCTGCGAGGTGCACGAGGCCTGCATCGATGTGGTGCACTGGGTAGAGATTGTCCTCTCTACAAATCGCGAGCTAGAGAGCCTATCGGGGGGCTGGCAGGGGGCGCCGAGGCTGGAGAGGCTCTTCGCGGTGGGCTGCAATATCCAGAATCTGGAAGGGCTGAATCAGTGCTCGATGCTGGCGAGCGTGGATGTGTCCAACAACTACGGACTACGATCGCTATTCCCCCCTCGCAGGTGCTCCCTGCCTGCGCAAGGTGCGAGCTACGGTGTGTGGGGTAGAGAGTGTGCACGAGCTGGGCTGCTGCCCTAGGCTGACGGAGCTGAACCTCTCCGTCAACAAGACGCTGACCACCGTCGCTGGTCTTGTGGGGGGCGCCAAGCCTCCGCGAGCTGGACATGCAGGACACAGGAGTGCAAGACATTCGTGTCTTGCGTAGCTGCCCTGCCTTGCGAAAAATAGACGCGTCGCACTGCGCCTATCTGCAGAGCGGCTTCGAGCTGCCCAATGTGGACGTCATCGTGGACAGCAAATGCTCCTAGGCTCTGTCAGCACACACACACACACACACACACACAGGCAGTCAGTCAATGCACTCTGCGCTTCGTTGGTGAATTGGCGCGTGAGTGAGCGTGAAGTTCTATGTTTTTTTTTTTTTTCTTCACTACCGCTTTCGCTCTGCGGATGTGCGGTACCATTCGTCTTGCTTTACTATCCTATCAGAATAAAAGCAAATTCACAAAAGCACTCCGTTTGAAGCCGTATCGTACACTTCACACCGCAATGCTCTGTGTTGTACTCTGCGCAGGTCGCTGCAAAGACGAGTGCCTTGGGCAATGGAGTGACGTTGGTCTCCAATATTTCGAAGGCTTCAGAATCCACTGATGTTAATTATATAGTAGACCGGGCACAAAAATTCTTTAGATTTTTGTTTTCCACTTGTGTACGTTAAAAACACGTGATTTAGAGCTTCTGTTTCCGCGTAACTTTATCGGCTGCGTTAGGTTGCAAAAAAGAACCGTGTCTTTGTCTCTTGGATTTCCCGGAGCTCGAAACTTTGCGACTTATACTGTGATAGAAGCTGAAGCTATAATTTTCAGTGTCTTTCTCTACTTTCTCTAGGTTTGTCTCTGCTATCAGGTCCGGATTTTTTTCTAATCGCTATTCCGCCCATTTCTCCCAACCATTGCGTTGTAGAATTCTCAAAACGATGATGGTGAAACGCAATGCTCTCAATGGCAACTTTGGATTTATAGTGCATAATAATAATAATATTAATGTACTGCGGCAACTCATGTAGACAACTACAAACTAACGCAATAAATAAATGACACTGATTTAGTTGTTTCTTTCTTTTGTTCTTACGCCATAGATGTTACCACCTCCATTTGAGTATCCGCCGGATGTCAAGGGTACGGCATCCACTACATCTATCCTGTTCACATCTCTCTCTCTGTATCTCTCTCTATATCTCTCTCTCTATATATATATCTCTCTCTCACTGTATATCTCTCTCTCTCACACACGCCACAGAGGACAAAGCCGGCAAGATTTACCTCTCCCAAACGTTCTCTCTCTCTTCCGGTAATACCCACAATGAGCGAAAGCCCCTCCCCTGTGCACTTTCACTCTGCCTGTGCTGACGTGCCGCGTAGCAGCCCAGAAGATCCGGAAGTCGGCATCTCCCTTCTCTCCTCCCTGACCATGACGGGCGGGTTTAACGTATGGGAGACAAGACGCAGCACGGGTAGCATTGATTCGGTTGAGCTCGGGGCACAGTCCAGCTCCTCTGCACGCCCAGTCCCACAGGCACCGCGCAAATCTGCGTGGCCAACGCAGCCGCACGTGAAGTCGCATTTCGTGGTTGGCAGTGCAGCGGGCGATGTTGCCTGGCACCGCCCTCCACCACCACCACCATCAGCACTACCGCAAGGGCAGGCTGCAGTCGCGCTTCCTTCACGAGACGTCAGTCATGCAGCGGACGGTGGTGTTCGAAGTGCACAGAGTGGTGATCAGAGAGAGGCATCTCGTGAAGGTGAATCAATTACCTCTATTGTTCCGCGGCGGCGCACCGTGCGCACTGTGCTCTCGTCTGCGTCTTCCGCCCAGCGGCGTCTGTGATCTATTTTTTTTTTTTTTTTTTTAAGTAGCAGCTCTTCTTTGATATCGATTCGGGTGGCGATGAAGATACGAGCGCAACGTGCTATTTTTTAATCAATTTTCTCATTTACAAAACTCTTTTTTTCGGGTGAAGAGCCGACTTTGTGTCTTTTTTCTTTATTTTGTGTGTGTAATGTTTGGAATTAATTTCTTTCGGAGTGCTTTTCTTTCCTTCTTTATCCAATGTATACCTGGCGTACGGAGTAGCTGATGAAGTCAACTCATACTTCTTCTACTTCGTTTAATTTCTCTTTCTCATATTTTTTTTTTCACGTCTTCTGTTGCCGTGCTCGTACTATATACCTCCTTCAGGTCCGTTTCTTACTTTTTTATATATATATGCTGTTTTTCTTTTTTGGGTGTGTAGGTATGATGCTACTTTGTTGGTAGATTTTTTCTGCGCACATACCGCTGCCCACGGCCGGGAAAGATTAATTACCACCATCGATTTCGGTGAATAGGTCTCTCTGTTGTTTTATCATCTTATTTAAATTAGTTCCTCTTCGTGTTAGCTGCCATAAGAAAAATGCTTCAATTGTGGTCGGCCAAAAAAAAAAACGGTGCGTGGCGATATATATTTTCGAAAAGTCTGTTGTAGTGTTGCACGGCGCTCTTCTGCATCTTCTTTTAAGTCGCAGTACGGCCGTCCGTGACGACACAGGCGACTTCATAGTGCGGCGTCTGTTGAAATTGCAATTCTTTGTTTCTTCCACCTTTCCATTTCTTCTTGAGTGTTAAATTTCGTGTTCTCTCTTCTCTACTAAAGCGGATAGGGTTTTCTCTGTGTGTGTTTTTTCCGTCTCTTGTGTTACACTTGTAAACCGGAAAACAATATATATATATATATATATATATGCTCTCAAAGTCCTACACGACAAATTCGTGTAGAAGTGCTAAGCCATCTCTGCGAACAGTGAATGAAGCAAACTTCCGTTGAAGGGGTCCGCCTCGCGCAGTCGTTTTTGCTGTGGCCTCAAACTTCCCTCGCGGATTCCAAGCTGCAATTGGATTTGTGCACCTCTATGTATTTCTCTCCGCACCACGCCAGCCTTCAAAACCTACACCGCCACACCACTTTTTCTATACTTGGTCAAGTTCACTTTCACCATCAAAAAATCTCTGTCGTATTTCAGCCGAGCCTTCTCGCTCCCCTGGCTGTCTAATCTGTGGGAAACTGCTCAGAAAAACGCGTCTTCAGATCTTCGAGTATCTTTGAAATCAGCCCCGCGCTACCTTGCAGCTTGTCTGCTGCACGCTTCATTCGATCCCATATTCACCCCTTTTATTATCACATTACACTCACATTTTCTTTTTTAAATTTTTTTTCTAAAACGTTTAACAGAGAGAAATTTGAATAGCTTTGTTTATCCTCCCTTTGCTGCTCACATCCCCCAGAGGCTATTGTCTGTGCGTTGTCGGCCGATGCCCCATTGTATTCGTGCTTTTTCTTCTTTTACCACGAGTGCTTTCTCAGGTCATCAGCGTCACAATCTTATTGAATCCACAGCGTTACTATCGAAACATCAGCAGTTTCCCCAACACTTCTAATCCAATATTCTCTCTCCTTTTTTCTGCTCGTTGAATTGATCCATGCTCATGAAAGCGTTGAAAGCATTCCGCATCCTCTTACACGCTCAATAGGTGGGAACCTCTATCATCACTGTCTCCGTGAGCCACCTCCAGCGCTCTTTCCCGCAAAACCTACACCTCACCGTAAATATATTATCTATCTCTCTTTTTTTTTTTTGACCGATTTCACGGCTCACGTCCTCTGTGCGAGGCCTGTCGAAGACCACCGGCCAATCCTTCCATGACAATCTAAAGAGGGAGGAGTCAGGTGCCGCTGCCACGGAGCATGCCACGAAGGCGTTGTTCTCCGCCCTTCGCGACACCCGCATGCATCTCCACCGCACCCACGAGGGCATGCAGCACCTCATGGCGCGGTGCGAGGCCGTCGGCCAGGCAATGGAGCGCTGCGCTGAGGCGCTGGCCAACATCCCCGCCTCCCCCGGCAGCTCCTTCGCCAGTGCAGGCGCAACTACCGCCACTGCCGCCACTGCCGCCACTGCCGCCGCCTTCTCTGACCGCAGCAGCGTGAGTGCGGCGGCCACCACGTCGCACCGGCAGCTCTACTGGTCGCTCTCGCAGTACCACACCCACGTGGCGCAGCTCCTCTCCGCGGCCAGCATGCGTGCCTACGACGCCGCCGTGACCGACAAGATCGACCACCGCCTCCGCCTGATGGAGCGCAGTGCGGCCACCCTGCACCGGTGCGTGGCGGGTGACGGGGACGGCGGTGCGGCTGCGGTGGCCGGGAGTGCGGGGCAGCTGGAGCAGCTCGCGTGCACGCGCTTCGCACCGGCCTACGAGGGCTTCCTGCTGTACGCGGTGGCCACGCTGGGCGACTTCTGTGCGCTGTGGGACGCGGCGGCGCAGCGCAGCGCGGAAGATGTGGTGTGGTCCTCCAGTCTTGAAGGTGCGTCGACCATGGCCGTCCCACTGCACTCGGAGCATCACACACCCAGCAAGGGGAAGTCGAGCAAGAAAGCGCACGCCGTATCCACCGTCAAGGAGTCCGCGCAGCCGACGGATGCAAAGAAGCGCCGCTCCTCCTCTTCGGCCAAGCTAGCCGCCAGCTTTGGCGATGCCCTTCGCGCTGTGGAGGAACTTCGCGACGGCCTCTTCGACTACGTTCGTCTCCTGCACGGCACGGTGCGTCAGTTCAAGGTGGCGGCCACGGCGCTGGCGGAGGTACTCGCTACCGTGAAGGCAGGCTGCGTGTCAACATCTCTCAGAGACTGTGTGGAGCGCGTTGACTTCTTCGCCGCTACACTGGAGCATTCGCACACGAGCATGATTACGCGCCGCGCGTGCTACGAAGCCATGCTGGAAGATAATGTTTTGCGGCCGCTGCGTCAGTTGCAGGAGGACTCGAAAAAAGGCGTACGTCTGGACCTCCTCTTCGATGTCGTCCACTACCCGCTGATGGAGAAGACGTCGTCGGCGCTGGAGCGTGCCTTGCGGCGGCTGACGGAGCCTCGCAGCAAGGAGAGCGCCTCCTACCACCCCAGCCGATCCAGCTCGGATGTTTCCCAACCTTCGAATTCGCTTGAGGTGCTGCACGATGTCTGGAATAAAACCTCAGAGTTGTGCGTGCAGATCGGCACGGAGGTGAGCAGTGAATTCACTCAACGCGTGGATGTGTGAGAAGGGGGCGTCGTGATTGATAAAACGAGTGTGTTCGTGTCTGAATGACTAATGAATTTTGTCAGATACTCGCAAGTGATGACCTCTTTTTTTTGCTTTTAACTTTGTTCCTCTCGACGTCTCGCTTCCTTTCCTCTCTTTTTTTCTTTTTTTCCTTTGACTTGTGACCTATAACAAGATACATTTGATATACCTGATACACATATATTGCACGAGGATTGTACGCCGATGCCGCACCCGAGTAGGAGTGTTTTATCGACTTCTCCGAATAAACGAACACACCAAAGGGGGCCAACATCCTCTCTTTCTTTTATTTCTTTGCTGTGATTTGTTTTCTTTGTTATTCCTGCTTGCAGATGCAATTAATTTCTTCCTTTAAGCTGGGCTATGAAAAGGGGAGATATAAATTCCCTTTATTTACTTTTAAAAAAACGCTCTTTTTGTGTCCGCTGGCTGTGCGGCATTCCTGATGCAACCTCTTCTTGGGATTGAGGTTGCTATAAACCTGTAACGTATCTCTGCCATTTAATTTTATCTTTTTTTTTCTGAGTGATTAAATGTTTTTATTTAGGCTTGGTCTAACGAGTGGCGGGTCGCTTTGCCATTAAGCCTCTTTTCTTGTTATAGTGCCCAAACCTAAAAAAAAAAAAAAAACGGCCAAACAACGCTGCATACTCTCCATGTATCTCCGACTTGTTTTTATTGTTGTGTTGATGTTTACTTTGTTTCGCAGAAACAATGAGAGGGAAACAAATTGAGTCTCCTCGGGATGCGTGTTTCGAATACCTTTTCACCGGGAACCTCTATTCTCCCCCTTCTGTCGCTTGCGTATCGCCTTCGATTCTCTCTTCAGGATCGCGGCGCTTCTTCGGTACCACTTTTCGATGTCCAGAGAGAGGAAGTTTCGTTGACACTCCTACCTGAAAAAAAAGAAGTGCGATGGAAATCCTCTTCCTGTTCAACTCGCAAAGTCAAAGAACACTCAATCACAAAACCCTTCATGTATGTGTCATTTCACCTTAAAAAGTGTTTGTGCTTTCTCAATAAATCGCCAGTCTTGGAAAAGGAAGCTAATGCTTGCTAGTGTGGTTTTTTGTTTCCCCGCTGTACAATTTGCTTTTCTTTTTTCTCACTCCTCCCCCGCGCGTGTCTTTTTTTTTTTTCGCTTGCTCTTTTTGCTATTGATATAAGCTGCGGTGCGTTGGCTTCTACTGGGCTGATAAAGGGTGTGTTCCGAATCTAACGTTCACGCGTACTTTACTAGTAACTTATACTCTTCTGCGTTGTTTAATGTATTCCCTTTCCTCCCTGGACCCGTAAAAAAAAAGAGAATAATATCGTCTTCCATTTTCTTATTGAAGCACTCAACGACCGAAGGGTGCAACTCACCTCTCTCTGCTGTTAGTCTTCTTTTTGCTTCTAAGCTCTTCTTGCTTCTAAGTCCTTCTTGCTCTTCCTGCTCGCCGGTGAATGCGAGGGCGGGGCACAGTAATATGGTTACCTTGAGAGTCATTTTTCTAGTTTGCTATTGCTGTATAATGTTTTGTTTCTTGCTTTTGTTTGTGTGTGTGTGTGGTTTTAGGCAACATACGAAGTATTTGAGGAGCACAAAACCCCAATGGTCGCCTTGTTAACCGTTTAAGACTCCATGTGGTTATTTTTTTTTTTTTATGGAGAGGGAACTCCCTGGGTGAGAAGGTCAACGATGATGATGCGCACTTTTCTTGACTGAAGAGAAGGGATCCGGAAATAGCCCTTATGTGCTCAATCCCGCTCGCTTTTCCATTCAAAATTCAAAGGTACGACTGCTGAAGCAATCGATGATCCCATGCACTGAGAACGCGTCCCTTCTATGGCGAGTTTTGTTGCGATTTGCTTGTTTGTTTTAGCCGCTTCTCCTCGCTCAAATCTCTTTAGTTTTATCGCATTGAAAAGTTAGTGTGCTCTGCTCTCTTCTGAAGAATCGGATAAGATTCTAACATGCTTTTGTTTTCCTTTTTTTTTTTTATGTATTGCACTCAAGACGGATGGGCAGGAAGAGCGCGCACATGATTAGGAACTTATATTGGATACAATAAATATGCTCCGTTAAAACTTACATAGCTATATATATACTTGTTGCTAATACGTTAATCGACTATCGCAGAAATGCGTAATCAAATCAAATCAAAAACAGCGCTTTGTTCTCTTCTTTCTCGCACCACGGTTATGGTGTGCCATCGGCACTTTCCAAGCCGGTGGACTCCTGCACCTCGCATCTTACTCTGGCGGGCCGCTCTTTGCGACTTTGTGCAGGAGCTCACGCTATGTGCACACATCTCTGTCAGCGTAAATGTGAAGTGGAGAGTAAATGGCAAACCTATGACATGGCTTCTTTCTCATAGATGACAGGAGTGTATGGTGTGTGTTGCACACGTGTCGTATTTCTGCGGCTTCCTGGATAGAAAGCCTTTGTTGTGTTTAAAGCAGACAACGTCTAGATGGAGTGTGAAGCGCACTGTGAAACGCCTATTTGGGTGTGTCAAGGGCTCTTTTAGCTAATCTCTCATCCTCTCAAACTCCTTATATGCATCCCTCTTATTCTCTTGGAATTCACTTTTATGACCTTATCGATTTGCCTGCGTACCACCGTGCAGCAGCGGAGGTTGAAGAGTCGAATACGACGCTTCCTCTTTTGTCACTTCAATACCACGCATATATATTACAGAATACTGTCGTTGTTGATTTTGATTGTTCTGTCTTTCACTTGCACATAATTCTTCAGTGGCAGCGAGTACATTCAGACAAAGAGTCTACTCGTTTTTTTCTTTTTTTTTTTGCTTGCAGCGGTGGCGGTGGCACTTTTCGCACTCTAAGCTTTATAATCATTATTATTCCGCTGAAGATGCTTTCACGTCGGTGCAGAACGCTCTGTGCCGCCCAGTCGATGCGGCTCGGTGCGTCCGCGCACCTCCCCGCTGTGCTCCATAGCAGTCGCGCCATGAGCCGCCTCTCTTCCGCCTCCAGCCGCCTCGCGCCTCTGCTGTCCACCGCACAGGCACCGGTTCACACCGAGGCAGCCACGATGGCCGCACCTGCGCCATCGTGGACGGAGCAGTGGGGCACAATGCAGTCCTTGGCAGCGAGCTTGCCAAGTTACTTCTCGGGCGTGTTGCAGTCTACCTACACTCACGTGCCAGAAAACGGAAACTTAAAGGAAACGCTCAAGACAGCATCAGCCTCCACCTCTGGTCTGTCGGCTGCCCTCGCACTCTTGCGGCGAGCACTTTACGCGAATGCCCTTCACACGCGACTTGGCCTGACGTCACAGCAGTCCACCGTGTCGCTCTCTGCCGGGGACCGTGCCTCTCTCACTTCTCTCTTTCAGCTACTCCGGTCTCGGAACTCTTCGAGCGCGATGCACAGCGAGGATGCGATCCTGCGCAGCAAGGACGGTGGCGGTAAGGGCAACAGCGGCAAGAACAGCGGCAAGAACAACAAGGACAAGAAAAGTGGCGGCAACAACAACAACAACAACAACAAAGACTCAAGTGAAGGCGGAGAGGAGGATGAGGATAAGCCGGAAGACTGGATCGTGCCGCGCACTTGCCTCTTTGTGCTGATCATGATTGCCATCACGGTAGTCCTCTACCAACTATCGCGTCCAAGCGGCAAGCACACTGGGTGGGCCTCACTCAACCAACATGCAGGGGAGATCAAGGAAGTGGCCCTCTACGAAAATTATCTGCAGGTCTACCTGGACGAGGCAAAGGTGTACCTCGGCGTGGTGAGCAACCACGACACGCAGCGCCACATCGACGAGCTTGCCACCAACTACCGCGCCGCACGCGCGAAGGCTGTGAAGGAGGAACAGCAGCAGCAGACAGGCGAGGCAGAGAAGAGCAAAAAGGACGACAAGGACGGTGACGAAGCTCCTGCCGCGCCGTTCTTCAAGTCGAAGCCCTCCGCCGCTGATAAACCGGAGGAACTGGATGTCACCATGAAGGGCCGCCCGCTCGCCGAGACCGCCCTCGTCGGCGTTG
>JASAOD010001658.1:0-13849 GCA_030849845.1 Crithidia brevicula | reverse complement strand
TCTCTGTTCTAATAATCAGCACTGTGTCTCGGGTTTGGTCTAGGCACAATATATATATTTGACTTGACTTCAGTTGTGTCATCGTAGGCGTACTTGAAGGACAGCCGCCTGCCCTTTTGTTCGAAGTCTTTTCTCCTGCTTGTATTTGATCCCAAAATTTTTGTTGGTTCCGCTTCTTTTCTGATTGACTGGTGCTTAGAGCTCCTATTTCTTTTTGATAGACTTTTTCTTTGAGTGTGCTTCTGTAGCGTAAGGCTTGCGAGCGAAAGACCTCAACTTGAGTTTTTCTTTTCGTCCTTTTTTTCTTTTAAAGCGCCTCCGTGAGGTAGCTGCCGTTCCACTTCTTCTGATCCGCACACCTTTTTGTTCTTCGGTTTACCATTGTCTATACCTAGCTTCACTTTGCTTTCTCTTTTTTCTTTTCCTGTTTTCAATTCACAATTTTTAAATTATCATTTAGAACAGCGCACTTCATTATCTCCCTTGTTGTTTTTCTCTCTCTCCGGGCTGTTCATATTTGACAGCTTTATACTTTTCTGATCCTTTCTGTTTTTGTATGAAAGACAAATTTTGCGACTCAAATTTGTATTCTTTATTGATAAGCGTTTGTATTTGTGCACATTCATCACAGGCGAATGTAAAGCAGGTATTGTCAATACGCTCTTTTTCTTATTCTTTGTGTTGAAGAGGCGAGCATTGATTGTGGTGCTTCAGTCGTGCCTCTTATCCATTAAAGGTGGAAGGATTTTTCTAAGTTACGTTTTGTGCCCTTAGTCTGCGTGTTTGTGCATAATTGTTGTCTTTTGTGCTGTTGCATTGATCATGAACGGAGCTAAGGATGCGACAGGGGCATCATCGGATCATCGTGCCGCCCTCCCAGTGTTCGGGTCAGATCGTGACGGCGGTGGCGGTTGGGGGGCAGCCGCTGCCCCTGCCTCCAGCCACTCCCTCGCCTCCTCCACCTCCTCCTTCTTCAGCTTAGCGAACTCCACGGGCTTTCGCAGCCCACTGAACGACGGCTCGGGGCAGCGCACTTTGCTTGGCGCACCCAGCAGCAACATGGTCACTACCTCCTCTGCCAATGCCGATATGGGTGGGGCGGCCCCGCGCCTCTTTAGCCAGGTCCGCGATGAGGAGAGGGGAGGACCGGCACAGGAGGTGCCCATCGCCCACCCAAAGGCCTCTCGCCCACGCCTGAGTCAAACACCCCCCACGGCCAACGTGCCGGGCTTCGCCACCATCAGCACACGAGGCGGACAGCGGCATCATTTGGCCTTTAGTGAATCGCCTTCTCCACCACCTTCTCCCGCACGTACGGCAGCGACGACGACGACGATGGGCAACTTGTCGGGTGCACCGAGCCCGATCGCAGCGTCAGCGGAGAGCGACTTCTACACGTCGTCCAGCAGGGAGACGGGCTACCCTCTCGGTGGCCTCTTCACCTCGTTTGGCCAACCACCGTCGCAGCGGTTGGCCAGTCGGCTCACCCCTACAGACGGTCCGGCACACAAGAGTAGTTTGATCAACTCGATGGGGGCTCTCTTCGCCTCCACCTCCCCCACGCTATCCTCGACAGATCTCGCTGGAGGCACATCGTCATCCAAAGAGGCTGGGTCGCCCGCCAGGAAGGACTCTCTGCACTGCGAGCCAGAGAAGGAAATCTCTAACAGCAGCAGTAGTTATACTCGTCGGTCTGCTCGGGCCGTACCGGACCTCGCCACGTCCTCAGCCGCGCAGAAGCACAGCGGCGCTTCGCCTCCTTTGTGCCACCCTCAACGATTGAGAGAGTCGGGCAACTCACAAGGCCTGTCCTCTACACCTCTGACACACCACCACGCTCACGAACACCGCTATCACGAAGCGGATGAAGAGGCTGGCAACGGTGGCGCTGCTGCCTCTGCTGCCGCCGCAGCATTGAGAGTACAGCATAACAACGCAACAGCATCCACACCTCCACCGGACTCTCACGGAGAAGATCCTCATAGGGTCTCGCACGCAGACAAGACCTTTGCGTTAGCCGCCTCGCACACCGTCACCGACTGCACCACCAGAGAAGATCGCCCGCACAATCCGGTACGTCTTCGTGCGACGCCGAGGACAACGTTGACCAAGAACCCGCTGCTGCGCCGCTCGAGTGTGTCGGCCGCGCCATTTGTGCCAGCAGCGTGGCATCCCGCAGCGAAGCAGCGCAGGGCCACCATCACCATTATAGCAGATGCGACCACTCCCACAGGCGTCACAGCGCCAACGAACGGCTTGGGACAAAGTTACGAGCCAAGTGCGCAGAAGCCTGTGCTAGCTATGTTTACCCCGCTAAAGGAGCCATCACGCAACCTCGCCGCGCACGCGAGTAAGGCGGCAACGACGGGGGTGCAGCAACCGTCAGTGCGTTTCATCTATACGCGATCAGGCAGCACCAGCAAGGCGGCCAGTCCAGATCGATCGCTGCCAATCGCATCAGATGATAATGGCGAGCTACCGTCCCCGGCCATCGTCCTCACTACGTCATCAAAGCAGAAGGGCACGGCAAAAAAGAAAAGTGCTGTGGACTATGACCAGAAGAGTAAAGGAGGCGCTAATGGTTCCGTCTTCTCCAATCTGCGACGGAACACCGCTCCGTCTCTCACGGAGGAGGACCACAGCACGCGCCGCCCAGCCGCGAGTGTGCCTTTCGCCCGCTCCGCTACCTTTGCTGGGGTGAGTGAGAAGAACACTCGAGTGAGCAGCAGAGAGGAACCTCCCGAGGCGAACAACGGAGTCAACCGCCGTCAGCGCTCTCTTGTTCAAGTGGCAGAGGCGTCCACGTCAAGCAGCGGACGGGGCTCGCGCGGGTCTTTCACGGACTTCGACGCCGCGCCGCAGTCGTACCTCATGCAGTGGCGTCAACGGCAGGAGGAGAAGAGGATGAGGGACGAGAGGAAGAGGGAGGTGCCCACTGTGGCTAACGTTACTTCTATGGAGTCATCAGCGCCCGCGAAGATTCAAAAGGATGTGAAAGAGGAAGGCTCTGGGATGCCCTTGACTGCGCCGTCGCCGCCGGCGATATCAGAGTCTGCTGCAGCACCTTGCCCATCATCGCCGCCAGCACAACCGATCCAAGCAGTTCCTGAAGCTGGCGTTGTGATGCCCAAGGAAGTGAGGCCGCAACTGTCTGCACCGGCTACCAACTCCTCATGGAAGCACGTGAGGGAGGAGCCCGCTGCGCCGTCCACTGTCAACGCGCTTTCTCTCACCGAAAGCGCAACATCGATGACAAAGAAGGTGGACAACACCTTCGAAAAGGCCAATGAGACTTCTTCAAAGTCGCACAGCGCGTACTCGCTAAGTGATGCTCTTTGCAGCAGTAACCTCCCAGCCGCCGCAGCACCAGGAAGCACTCCAGATGGTACTATGGTGAGGAGGAAGAAGACGAAAGAGGAGTTACCAGCTTCCGTAGATGCAGTCCCACCGCCGCCCTCAAAAACGGATTCCGCTGCCTTAACGCACATGCCAGCTCAACTCGAAGAAGCAAAACCGTCAGAGACGCAGCTGCCGAGTACGATGAAGAACACCACATCCGTTACGCCGCAGCTCCACGCAGCTCCCTCAGACTCCACGTTGTTAACCGCACCGTCGCTGAGCAGCAGCGCCATGGCCAGCCCCAGCGGCCCTTCGCCCCACCACTCCAGTGAACGGACTCAAAAGGCATCTCAGGCGTCCTCCGGGTCCTACCAGACGGAAGACTACGTTCGCCGGGCGTCTGTGGAGGAGGCCATCCCCGAAGAGCAGGTGCTCACGCGTTCCTTACCTACCTCTTTACCAGAAAAGACTGAATCAGCTGCACCGCACTCCAGCCAGGTCTCTCCGCGCAGGCCAGCAAAGACGGATCCTGTGCAGGCAGTAGCAACCGTGAAGGCCTCCAACGAATCCGTCACAGCATCGAAGCCGCCGTCTGCTGTGACATCAGTGCGTTCCTCCTGCATCGCCTCAGTCCGTACAAGCACCGCCCTGCCACCGTCAACACCACCCACTGCACGGGAGGAGGGGAGCGCGGAGGGGACGCCGAGTGGGAAAAATGTTCGAGAGCTGTGCCGTATCGTACTTGAGCGGCGTGAGCAGCGACTGCAACAGCAGCAGCAGAGTGACTCTGCGCGGTGCGGCGCTTCTGCCCGGGATACGCCGCAGCTCCGCATACCCACGCCCCCGCCACAATTGGAAAATCAACAACAGCAGCAGCCAAGCACGGGCAACACCGGTGTTGGACTGACCGATACCGTTGATGCCAGCCGTAGCTCGTCACGGCTTGGCACGACCAGCGCCCGTCGCACCGCCACCGGCATGTCAACGCCGTACACGCCACCGTGGAAGGTGGGTCCCACCGGTGGCGTTGCCTCCAACTCCCGTCCGCCCTCGACAGCACCGGAAGCGACGCAGACGGAGGCGAAGACCACACCAGCTGCGACAACAACAACATCAACGGAACCAGTGCACGCACGTGCGGGCTCTCTCGCAGCGGTAGCACTGCCGCCTCCGCAGAAGAGCGCGTTGCCGTCCCGCTGCACAACACCATCTTCGGTGACGGGTACTGCTGCCTCCACGGCACGAGACGGGCGAACCTCTGCGGTGGCCGCGGTATCTGAGACTGCTGGTGACGTCGAGGAGGCCATGCCCAGCCGCGTGTCACAACTGCTTGCACGACGCAGCTCCTTTGCCAGCCGTCTTTCCCTCTCTGCCGAGGGCACAGCCGCATTGGTCGCCACTGCGTCCCCCGCGCTGGTCTCTTCGCCGGGGTCGACGAAAGACGAAGCAGCGCCACCATGCGCGGGTGCGTCTACGGTTCCGGTAGAGGCTGCCATGCCATCGTTACGTCACACGGCTGAGACGCCTCCGGCTTCTACCTCGGCTTCCCCCAAGGCTGTGGCGGCCGCTTCTTTGCCCTTGTCCTTTAACATGGCAGCTGCCATGGAGTTTATCCCCACTGCGGCCGACATCGAGCGAGAGGCACGCATGGCGGAGAAGGCACTTGCTTCTGCAGAGCCATCCCACCCCACCAACGCAGCACCAGAGGATGACGTGGCTTCAGTGAAGGCAAACGCCGAAGGCGAGACGAGCGTCGTGAAGGGCACGGCTGCAGTGCGAGAGGATATCCGCGCAGCTCCGCTCGTAGAGGCACAGCCACGCCCCATGATCTCCTTCGCCGCACATCCCCCTCCCCCACCTCCTGTTGAAGCAAAGGGGAAGTCTGCGGTCCGTTCTCCACCCCCAGCTACATCAGCACCACCACCCGTTGTGTTGACGTCCACACGGAACGCATCGAGCCCTTCCAAGACCTCCACTACCCCGGCAGCAGCAGCGGTAGCCACACTGGGTGAAATTCAGGTGGACGAGCTCGACAAGTTGGAGCAGAGCGTCAATGCTATGCTCAAGCAGTACGGAAAGTCCGCCCTGCACAGCACGCCCGACAAGGGCGAGACGCCCAGCAAGCTGACGGCAGCGGATCTTCTTCTCAGCCAGATGCCGAAGCACGCGGAGACGACGACGAAGATGAAGAAAAATGCTGCGGCAGCTACACGTGTGCCGCACACGAAACCGCTGAGGGCGGCGTCGATGGAAATGAGCGGGTCGGCGTCCCGGCACCACGCGTTTGGCAGCGAGTGGGAAGACGAAGACTCGCACTGGGACGCCTCGCTGTTGTGGTGTGGCGAGGAGTCTGATGGGAGTGAGGCGGCGCTGCCAAGTTGTGTGCCGCCACTCGATCTCACCATACTTCAGCTGCCCACGAACGAGTATGAGGATCTGAAGCCCTATCGTATCCCTCTGCCGTCCGCCGTGCCGGTGCCAGAGGAGAACTATCGTCATCTGCTGAAGCTCGCAGGGCTGGCATCCACCTCGCCTCCTTCACTCGAAGCGAACCAGCCTAGTCAAGATGACCGCGGCGCTCGTCGAGGCTCATCCACTGTGCGCAGACGCAGCTCAGGTCTCTTCGACGCCTCTGCCTCCTTCACCTCCTCGCAGCACAGCAAGAACTCGCTCTCGCTGGCGGACGTCTCGCCGGTGCTAGGGGAGCGCATTCGAGCCATGAAGGAGCAGCCAGCAGAGCCCCCTGCGGCCCTCGCAGCTGCCAGAAAGCTGCGTTTGTCGCGACGAACGTCCTTAGCCTCCGCCACGGTTGCCAACACGACTGTGAGGGATGAGAACGTGGGGAGACGCACTGCTGTGGCCCAGCCTCTGCTGGAGAGCATAGCAGAAGAGGAGGAGGCGGAGGGGGCAGAGGACAGCATTCACGAGCTAGTCGATGAGGCACCGCAGCGGATATCGCGGGTGGTGCGCTTCACCGATGACAGCGACGCGCTGGACGGCGGCCGGGGTGCGGCGCGGGACATCCGCGTTGGCCAGCAGAACAATCGCGTGCGGGGTCTGCTGTTGGATTGCGAGGAGCAGCGGGAGCGGAAGGTGGTCCAGGCGGAGGAGCAAGGCGCGTTTGCCGTGATCTGCAAGAGCTTCCGACGGTCCAGCTTGCTGACCTAGTACTGGCGCATAAGCAGTTCGCTCATTATTGTGCTGCTATTCTATTAGTTTTTGTTTTTGTTTCGTTAAGTCTCTGCAGAGATGTTATTGTCTTCCTTTCTACTTTGTTTCTCGCTCCATAGTTCTCTCCTTTTTTTTTTATTTTGCTTGTTTCTGTATAGAAAAAAATCAACAATTTTTTCTAACACTTGTATTTTTGTTTCTGTCTACTCATTTTTTCTTTCTCGTTGTTTTGTTAATCAGTAGATTCACCGATCCCGTGCGCTTGAGAGCACGTATGTAATGATGAAATGCAGAAGGCATTGTCTGGCTAAAGATGTGCAACAAATGTGCTCATCCATGAGCAAGAAAAAAAAAATTGATGCTATATTGGCTCCACTTTTCTACTGACAAACACACTTTTACTTTCGACTCTCTAGTACCGTGCTGATCGCCACAGCATCTTTCTAGATGGCATGACGTAACCGTCATTAAAACGAAGAAGAAAAAGGTGGAAGTGCCATCCGCCTCCATTGTTGTTTTTCATCTGCCGCGGTAGCCCATGCGCGAAACCACCAGCTCCCCTCTTTTCCCTCCATTTCTAACACTTCTGTCTTAAAAAAAAAAATGATACCAAGAAAGCAAAACAAAACAACAAAAAACGTTTATTGAAGTGTTGCCCCCTCTTCCTCTTTATTTTCTGTATTACAATTGTAAACGATCAAGACCCATCACAAATACTTTCTTGCTGTTTTGGTTGCCCTACTCTGGTAGCGTCAACTGACCTCTCACATTGCTCCTCATAATCGTTTCACCCTCTCTCTTCACATTTATTTAATTTTAATTCTCACACCGTACCGATCAAAATTGTATTTTGTATTTTCTCCTTTTTCAGCTTTTTTTTTCTCTGCCCTTAATTTCCGCCATGTCCGTCACACCCATGCGTCCGTGCTCTGCAGCGCCATCCACGCGTCGCGTATCTTTTTCTCCGGTGGTGAAGGACGCTCTCGACGTTGCGGAGCTTCACCCTGCTCAGGTGGCGGACTACGGCGACGATATCTCCGCCGAGCACAGCACAGACGCTCCCAGTACGACGTCGCACCGCACGCGTCTCGCCATGGGCAACAGCCCAACCAGGCGGCTCTCCGTAGACAGCCGCGGGACAACACCGACAACAGCGGCAATGGCTGGGACGACAACAGTGGAGTTCTCCCTCAAGGATATCCCGCTGGAGGGCAAAATGGCCGCACCGATCTGGCGAGAGCCGTCGCCTGGTCGAAGTCACTCTAGCCGACGCGCATCCCCGGCACGTGGCACGCCCTCGTCCGCGCGGCTGTCACACGCCAACCACAACGACGCACCTACCACCACTACCACCACCACTTCCATGGATCCTCCGTCGGCAGCCCGGCAGGTCAATCCGTACACGGACGTCGCACGCGACAGCGCAAACACGCTCCGCCGTCAGCGTGTCGTGCGCACCTTCTTCGAGTCCCATGAGGACGCGGTGCGACTGTACATCCGCCTTCAGCAGCTGCTGACCTACCGTGAGACCTGCCACGCGGAGTTTCAGCAGCGCCTGCAATTTCTGAACTCCGATGAAGAGCGGGAGAGGGCCGTGGCGGCCAGGGCACAGCGTATGGCGCTACAGGAGCAAGAGATTCAGCGCATTCAGGCTGCCCTCGCCACCGCCGACGTGTCAAGTCCGGAGTTTGCCAGCTCGATGAACTCCCTCTACTCGAACAATTCGGCCACACCATCGGAGCGATCTGCACGGCGCGATGCTGAGCCAAGACCACGGGGACATCCACTTCTGGGCAGAGGTGTTGTCGCCGCCCACGGCGGGGCACGTGGTCCATTGGATGCTTCGGTGCCCACTACTTCGGAAGTTTCCCCAAGGCCTCTTCCTCGTCACTCCAACGTGACGGAGGGCGGAAAGAAACGGCTAGCTGCAGCTCGACCGCCGTCCTCCCCACGCCACGCCTCGCCGAGGGAGGCGCTGGAGGCGTGGCGGCGCTCCAGATCACAGGACCACCCGGCGTCATCGGCGTCCATCTCACTCGAGGGAAACGCACCGATGGGCCCTGGACACGGAGTTACCCCGCGCGACGGTGTACTGTCGTCTGATATGGAGGGCTCGCACCGCATTCCGGATCGCAGCGCTGCTCCTCGTGCTGTGGCGACTGTGGTGCCGGTGTGCCAAGACGCATCTCCACCGCTCTTGCCGCCACGGCTTCGAACAGCGCCGATGGGCAACTCGAGCCGCAACGCACCATTGCAGCACGCTCCACCACTGATGAGGCGAGAGGAGAAGGTTAAGACATCGAACTCCCTGCCCACTTCCATGTTGCCTGGCACGCCGAGCACCTCTGTGGATGCTGCCAAGAGAAGTCCGTCGAGAGCTACAACGGGGGGAACGCGTCCTGCTCCTTCTGCGCGTCCTCTTCGCACCACACGTGTGCCTCTCCCCCTGTCACCGGCGTTGCCGGAAAACACATCCAGTTCGAGGCCAGCTGTAGGAGGCCTCGTGACCCCACCGCAGTCTGTGCGTCCACTTCAATCAGCGTCTTTGAGTCGTGCGAGCTTCACCCCTGACCGCCGCGCATCGCCCGCATCGTCGCAGGCCGTTGTGTCCTTGACAGACTCGCCGCTGGCACGGTTCCGCAAGCAGCAGGGCTACGCGGATCCGGTTCAACACTTCCGCGCCCGTCTTTCGAATAGCGCGACCCCGCTGCGCTCGCAGTCGTCGCTGGGCAGCGTGAGGCGCTCCCCCATGCACGGCAGAACTCCACCTGCTTCGCCGGCGTCACAGCCTTCCAGCTCGATGGAGCCAAGGCAAGAGGAAGCAGATGAGCAACGAACAGCAGCAGCAGCAGAAGCGACGAAGCACGCTAAGAAAGCAGAGGAGGAAGAGCAGCCAGCGACAGATCGAGTCACGGCTCTGCTACGTGCCTGTGAGAGAAAAGCCTCTCGACAGAACGCATCTGCGACACCGGAGCGATCGTTCTCCCCTCGCACTGCACCGTCTCACACGACGCCGTCCACAACAGGCGCAAAGGCACCGATGGTGATCGCCAGCGGTACATCGAGGTCTCACACGCCTGAATTGCAGTCGCGCAGCTCTTCGTTTTCTCCTGGCCGCCGTGCTGCCTCCCCAAAGAGTGTGTCGGCACGTCAACCGCCGCTGACGGCCACGACGTCTGCCTTGCAGGAGAAGCCCGCACCCTCACGCCTTGGGTCTTCCTCGCCACCTTTTGCCGAGGTGCAGGACACCGCCCCGATGGATGTTCGCTCCTGGTCTCCAATATCCCCGCCAGAGCACGACGTGAAGGTGAACACCGTCGCACAGATCGGTTTGGTTTCGTCGTCCGTCAAGCCGTCTCGGTCGTCTTCTGAGCCGGCGCAGCGTGGTGACGTCGCGGAGGGCGGTACCATGCGGAGTGGATCACAAGCCCCCAACACCACCACCGCCAACGCGAATATCCCAGCAGCGGTCGGCAACGCCGTCTGGGACGACATAGCAGCGTTGGAACGTCGGGTGGGTGGGTTGGAGGGCCGCACCGCCGAGCTTGAGCGCAACGCGGCGAAGCGTGCCGTCCTTGATGCGATTCGACTTCTGCGAGAACGAGTGACGCTGCTGGAGGATCGCACGACATCCCTCGAGCGTGTTGAGAAGGGGGGTCTTTCCAGCAATGAGTTGCAGTGGCGGCAGAGCTAACAGCAAAGTGTCTTGTTGCGCTTTTCTGAGGTCAAGCTTGTATGTGGTTTGCTCTTTTCTTTACCCCTCTTTTTTTTTTCTTCTATTCATTGAAACACTTTGTGTTTTTCTTATCTTTCGAAGATGGAAGAGTGCTACTCGTCGAGAGTGTGTCTGCGAGTTAGTCTTTTGGGCCATTGCATTCTGTAGAGCAGCTGCCCGCTCTCTCAGCTGGCAAGAGTGTCTGCCAAAGTACCCGAGAACGAAGCGCTGTCGCGCAAAACATTTAAAAAAAAAATGAATGTTCACCTTAGTGTGCTTTATTCTAAGCTGTCTTTTTTCCACCATGTTTTCTTAAAACCGCGCAGTCTTTCCTTTTTTTTCTCAAAGAAG
The DNA here is from genome assembly GCA_030849845.1 of Crithidia brevicula. NCBI lineage: Eukaryota > Euglenozoa > Kinetoplastea > Trypanosomatida > Trypanosomatidae > Crithidia > Crithidia brevicula. Next base: position 3,273 of record JASAOD010001658.1, on the reverse strand, counting down.
TATGTAGTCGGTATTCTTTTTGATTTTTTATATCGTAGCAACGAAAGCTGTCTCTTTATTTAATCATGTTGCTGGCAAATGCTGATCGTCGCAGTCTCTTCTGCAGCCATAAAAGACGCACCCTTGTTATCCCGAAGAACTGCATTGGGTTGCCAATTTGGGAGCAGCAAAAGTATCATTTACACTCCCAAAACAAGAGCATACAATGCTGTCTCTGAGTATTCGTGCACGACACACTCTAAACCAATAGAAGCTCAATAAGTAGCTTCGCTGCGACCCTGCGTGCTTCACTAACAAACGTGGTGACTATTCTCTCTTTGACGCGCATGTGAGCGGGCTTTGTGCGACTGCTGTCGGCTTGAGAGGCCGTTTTATTAGCGAGTTTCCGGTGTACCTGTTAAGGGCAACATACATATATGTACGTGACCTCTAATTTATCCTTTGAACAACAACACACTTAACTAACCTCTTCCTCAACCCCACGTTCTTCCTGTTGCTCTGAGTTTTGTCAAGTTCGCGAGCTGTTTCTGCCGTTTTGAGCTTATTTAACGTAGACATAAAAAAAAAGGCTTTCGCATCTCCTTGTTTTAAGAGTTCTAATTCACCCTCTTTTTCGTTTGAATTGAGGTACTCCTTTGTTCACAAAAAAGCTTGGAGCGCATTTATTTTTTGTATTTATCGGTTTCTTTCACTTTTCTTTTAATACCATAATTTTTTAATTTTTTTTAGCTTTCAGTTTTTGCTTCTCCCTTGCATTTAGGCGTTGCAGCTCTATTCCATTGTTCAGCTCATCCTTTACTTCGTTGCCTTCAAACGTATTGTTTTGTCGTACACACCTCACACAGACGCACGATCGGATTTTAGAATATCGGACGCAACGGCAGCCATATCAGAGAAAACGAGAAGCCTCCTTTGTTTTCTATTTAACAAAACTGAATATCGTCATTTTTTTTTTAAATTATCCTCAGTTGTAAAAACCTCCGCAGGTCCCATCGATCTGTCGATCACTGCACCCGTTGTCTTCGTTCTAACAGGACGTCAGTGTTGAAGAGATCTTTTCGGAAACAAAGAATAACTTCAGCCTGCTTTTATCGCTATCTTTTCTCCATTGCTTTTCGTATTCCGTTTTATTTCGTTGCTTAACTTTATTACTTTCACTTTCTACTACGGTGATCTAATACACCTTTTTTCTTCTTCTCTAGTCTCCTTTGCAGGCTGCGGCTCAGTTTCTCGACAGTAGTGCGAAAACTTTAAAGAGATCGATTCTTATCTCAACCTATTCGACGACGTTGGTGGGCCGCACAGAACCCCACTTAGTAATAGAAAAACAAACAAAGAAAAACAACAAAAAAAACCACGCCTTTCGCTCTTATGCCGTCTTTAGCATCTGCAACTCGTGGAAAGAAGACGAGCTCTGTTGTCATTGTTGACCTCCCAGAAGCCCACGTAGCACCAACAGTAGAAGCGTGCAACGCCCCTCAAGAAGATCATGCAGGGACTTGTATGCGCGATTTGTTCGGCGAAGAGCCGCCGTACACCGAGCAAGAAGAGGACCGATCTACCCTTCTCGGCGGTACTTTTTTTTACACCTGGATGGGGGACTTCATGCACAAGGCGGCACGCGAGGAGCTCACACTGGAGGGGCTGCCGCGGCCCATGCGTGCGTACCGCGCCTACAACGTCGGGGTGCGGCTGTCCGAGGAGCTGCAGCGCCAGCACGAGCGGCGCCACGCGTGGGACGGCTGCGTGGGTGCGCGCGTGGGTGTGCGATGGGACGCGGCGAGCGACGGCGTGCTGCGGTGGGTGGGTGCGGTGCAGCAGTACGGCACGCCGGACCAGCTGTACGCCGGTGTCGAGTGGCTGGTGGCGCCTGCACAGCGCGACGTGGGTGTGCTTGGCCGGTACCTGCTGTGTCGCAGCGGTGCAGCCCCCGAGCACGGCCCCGGTGCCTTCCACCGTGGCGAGGTAGACGGCGAATTTCTTTTCGCACTTTCCGACGGAGTTGGCGTGGCCACGTGTGAACGCGTGGAGGATGTTGTCTTTCTCCCGCTTTCGCGCTATCCCGCGGCATTCCCACCTCTGCCCAATTTTTCACCTGAGTCCGTCAACGCAGCGCCACCGCCGATGTCGGAGTCGGTTCTGCGAGCCGTGTTTACCTGCTTTCGCACACCGCTGCTATGGATGCTGCCTCTACGAGCCACAGTCGAGCTCAGCGCAGTGCTTGGCCCTATGGCGCTGAAGTGGTATCTGAGCTACCTGAGCCCTCCTGTCAAGCAGAACGAACACACACCGGTTGAGACGCACACGCTAGCGGCTATCTGCAGTGTTGCGCTGATGTTTGCTTTGCACCTCGTAAACAGCGCCACTACGGAGCGGTACCTGCAGCTGGCGACCAAGTACGGCTACGCCGCTCGCTCCGCCCTGTGTGCGTGCATTGCGGCCAAGTGCCTCACCATCTCCTCCAAGGCGCTCCAACAGCCAGAGCTGAACGTAGGCCGTGTGGTGAACCTCGTGGCAAATGACGTGGGTATTCTCGTAGAGGCCTTTCAGGGCTTGTGGATGGCGCTTACGATTCCCGTCATGCTCGTCGTTGTGGTGTACCTCCTCTACGATTTGATGGGCAGCAGCGTCTTCATCGGTGTGGGTCTCATTCTCCTCTCCATCCCTGTTCAGGCCTTCACCACGTACCTTTCGGGGCGTTACGGGCAGCAGCTGGCCAAAGCCACCGATGCACGCCTGCGTGTCACCAATGAGTTTCTTTCGGGTATTCGCACAATTAAATTTATGGGTCTTGAGCTGCAGTTCGGGGCGTCGATTGAGGAAGCCCGCGAGGCGGAGATTCGAGCCCTTCGCACCTTTGAATATCTCGTCGTGGCGATACTCTTCACCACTGCCATCACCCCCACATTGACTGTTGTCTGCATGTTTATTGCCTACACTCAGTCGGGTCACGCCATGACCTTGGGGGTTGTCTACCCAGCCTTGTCCCTCTTCCAGCTCCTCTACTCACCGTACCGGACCTTGTCGACCATTCTGGTGGTGTATGCACAGCTGCAGATTGCCATGCGGCGCCTCAGAAGCGTCCTCGTTGCAGACGACGCCAGGAAACAAAATGCATTTGACGCTGTAGAGGCAGAGCAAAACGCTGATGTCGCAGCTGCTGCTGCAATCTTTGAGCACGCCACCATCAGCTCCTACAAGCCGGTGCTGCTGCCGACGCCGGGCTGGCGGCGCGACGACGGCGAGACGCACTTCGAGCTGCGCGCGAAGGCG